>QYAP01000390.1:0-45341 GCA_003988905.1 Hymenotorrendiella dingleyae
GTCAGAACAGGCATATTGAATACAAAAAAACGCGTGTCAAAGTGATGGGGTGGTGGAATCGCTAAAAGTGCGCCGCTCGGTGATAAACCACGTTATAAGAGATTCTTAATTTATAAGATCTTAAATATAAATTTATTAAATTATTAATAATAATTATAAAAAATTAAATAGAAAACTTATAAATTTTATTAAATAATAAATAATCATATAATCTCCGGAAATATAATTAATATAAAACCTTATTTTATTTATATTTTAAATATTATTAATCTAAATATTATATTTTTTTATAATATAATCTAATTTATTAAAATAATTATAAATATCTTTTTATATTATAAAATCTTTATATTCTTTATTTATCGGCTTAAAATATAAAATATAATATTTCTTTTATTTTTCTTATTTATTAACTTATTTATATATTTAATTAAATTTTAAAAGCTTATTATTATTATATAAAAATAGAATAAAAGAAGTTATAATAATTATGAGATTATATTATAAAAGGAAATCGTATTTAATTATAAAATTAATATATTAAATAAATAATATCTCTTATTTTTCGTTTAATCTTTTATTATACTTTCTATTATTTATTAAAATTTAAGAACTTTTAAATTAATTAAAAATAATAGAATATAAAATATTTATAATTTTATATATAATATATAAATTAATAATCTCTTTTTTAATAGAATCTTTTTATATTTTAATTATCGATTTTATATATTCTTCTTTCTATTAATATATTAAAGTCCGATATTTAAAAAAAGCTTATAAACGTATAATAAAATCGAATTTATCTTTAAAAACTTTTTTTTTCATAGATTTCCCTATTATAATATTATATAATTAATAATTAAAAAAAGAATTATAATTATTTTAACAGTAATTAAATAAAAAGCGTATTATATATTTAACGTATCTTTTTTTAATAAAAAAACTCTAAATTTATAATAAAGCCTTAAAGTATTTAATATTTAATCGGATTATATTAAATTAATTATTACTTATATTAAAAAATATTTATCTATTAAATTATAAAACCGAATTAAAATTATAAAAATCAATTAAATTTATTTTAATTTAATATATAATTATTTTATTATATATTATTAACTATTATTCTCTTAGTCGAAATTATTCGTTAATCGGAGTTAGTAGTACTAACCTCCTTATGAGATCGACTAAATAAACAAGAATCCTAAAAAAAAAATCTATTATATAATCAATTACATAACCACATAATCACAACTAACACAACTACACTTAATCCAAACTAAATAACTTGTAGGAAAACCGACGAATAACCCCTCGGAGCAAGAGCAAACAAATTGCTACTGTATGATTTTGTTGCGGGGACCAGAGAAGATTGAGAATGGGATATCTGCTAGGAAGTAGAAGATGTATTCATCGTTCTAAGATCAGAAAGTCGAATGCAAGAAGAAAACGCTAGCACTGTTGAAGGCCATGAATTTATTGCTGCAAGTAACGCACCTATGCGCGCCGCTCATCTCCATGTAAAAGTACACTTTCCTGGAGCAAAAGGCAGCACCATAAGTTCCTTTGCGCCAGGTGCCAACGATCAATGACCTAAGATATCATCCGCAATACCAAAAGGGCAAACCAATATCCTGAGAACAAGCGTGCGCAGGCAATTCTAGTCCACAGATGTACCGTAAATCCGTCCAGGAGTCAGGAGTCATATTTGACAATTTCCGAAATCCCAGAACGCCAAGCTTGCTCAAAATTGCATTCACATCTTGAGAAAGCCCCGCGAGACCACAGAAGTGCAGAAATCATAGTCTATCAACTCCGACAACTGAATGCGATCAATTGCCAATCATTCTTCCCACAAAAGACTGAACACCATTCTGAGCATTTTGTTGCACCTGCGCAAAACGCATCAAGCCACAACTCTCAGACTCAACATGCTGAATCAAACCACTAAGCAACTTGTACTCTCGTCCACAGCCACGGCCAGGGCATCGGTACAACTTCTGTTCGTGGGCTGGGCTTCGCAGATGGAGGTCGAGGAATCGGAGCTGAGGAAAGGTTCTGGAGCAAAGGTAGCATTGGTATGCATAGCCATTCCAAGCTCGTTCTGTCGCCATCATCTGGGAAGCTGTTTCGTAGCCAGGCATGGTGATGAGTGGAGTGGTGATGATGTGATTCTTATCCAAACGGCGGATCATGTCATTGATCTTGTGGCGATCAAGACCTGAGCTGCAAGTACCAGATTCAAGATGAATGATGATACCTGAGGCGGTTGCGAAGGGACGCTTGCAGAATGGGCATTGCATGTTCTCTCCGACATGAGTTCTTGAATGCATGTGCTAGCCATTACTATCGGTACTGAAGATCCTGGTATATTGACTGGGATGTCAGGGTGTGAATACCTGATTGAGGGCATTTTGATTGTTGAAGGTGCGTCGGCAGGATTCGCAATATGGATGACCAGTGGATTGGGAGCAATGTTGATGGAGAGCTTGCTCGGAGACAAACCAACAGCCGCACACATCACATTTCCAATCTAGAGACTGGTGTCTGGCACTGGTTTGCATGTGGCAGTTGTAGCCATTGTGGTTGGCGAAGTACTTATCGCAATCGTCACAGTACCATGACATGGTGGCCAATTGCTCGTGTGTTGTTGCTGTAGAGTTGCAGGTTGAATGGAGGAAGAGAAGGTCTCGATATGGAGGATGGAGGATGGAGGAAAGATGAAAGTTGGAGGTCGTGGGATAGATAGGAGAGTTGTGGAGGCCGTTTGTACCGGTAGCTGGGGAGTGGGAACGGCAGGGGCAACCTTGCCCCCAGGATTTTAAAGAGCTTAACCCTGCTCCGGCATGCAAACAAAGCGAATTCACTAGCTTCTTGTCAATAAATCCTTACCTTCCTTTTTCTTCTGGAAAATCGCAGCTTTAGCACAAGAAACTCTTTCACCACAAATATTTTGAACGATGTTTGCATTCTCGCATTTTTGTAGTTCGGACCGAGTCCCTGAACCGTGCTTTTGCGGAAAGTTCACCCTGAGACCTGATCCGCATTCTCAACAAATCGTTTCAAATTATTTTGTCTTAGAGTGGGTTTGAGCTTCCGACCTCAGAAATTGCTTTTATCATGTGAAATTTGGCTTCATTGCGCCTTATCGGTTCGTACTCTATCAGAAGCCTGGACCGCCGTAACTTCAACCGAAAATGCAAGCTGGCTTGGATGAAAGATAACTGAGAATTTCGGGTCATTGTGAAATGCGATTGAAGGAGCCCGTCAATGTGGTGCAGTTGAGATGCTGATAAGATATGAATGCAGAGTGCTCGATTTTGGACATAAAAAAACGCCGCAGCTATTTCCCACCCTCGCTACCCTACCAAGGATCAAAATACATCCTATGTGGGCTAGCCCTCCGTGCATTTCTCTCTGCCGCGCGATCCCAAAGACGCTGTCTTTCCTCCTTGCTTTGAAATATCCCCGCGAACTCCAACGTCTCGGTAGACGAGTTCCTAATATCCTTCTTGCGCGCAAACCCCATAACGTGGCGTAGCTGGATCTTCAACTTCAAATGCCCATTGCCTAGGAAGGTCACCTCACAGCTCATCGTTGGCGCAGGACCTATATCGGTCAATACGATGGGCGTCAAACTGGCCTGAGTTGGAGGCGTGAAAGGGTAGAAATTCATGTCGCCTTCCGGGTATATATGAAGCTCTCCCCCGATCTGGCCCGGACTGCAAGTGAGCTCTCCATCTGATATTTCCTCGTACAAGCGTGGGTTGTGATAAAACGAAAGATCGCCAATCTCATTTTCCTGGCGATCTCCGTAGTAGTGTGATAGATACTCCGCAGAGTAAAGGCGCCATCTACCCTCCTCGATCTCTCCGATGGGCACATTTTCCCCCTGTTTCAAGGCCTCCTCTAAAGCCAAACATGCGTTGTGAACTTCGGCCTCCCTTTTGCGGTGACGTTCTTGGGATTCCTTCAAGGCTTCCTTCAAAGCTTCCTGCGCACGCTCGCGGCATCGAGCCTTGTGTCTTTCCTCGGCGGCTCGATCATAACGAGAAGCATTGCTATCCCAACTACTCGCATAGGAGGATTCGGTTTCGCTGCCCGAGTCCGGCTCTTGTTCCTCTGATAACTCCTCCTGAGTCTCCTTTTTATCGTCGCTGTCATGATCCCCTGCATCTTCGCCGGAAATTGAGGTTGATCGAGGCGTGTCCCTAGGGCTTCCTGAAAAGGGTTGGGTGGGCCGATTTCTGGCCATCTCGCAAGAAGCTGGTCTTTTGACCATCGTGAAATAAGCGATAATTGGAACCGTTGATGAGTTTCCACGATGTTTCTGGTTTGATCGAGTATCTTGTTTTTCTTTGCTAGATGCGAATCGAAAGAGCGGTGAGGATGGAATGCACACTAAACTCTACAGTAGTAGTGATACCGGGTATTGATTGGGATGGAAGAGCAGAATGTCTGACTTCTGCAAAACAAATATACAGCAACAGCCACAAATATTATGCCGAGCAGAGTGAAACATCGGTAGACCTTATCACGGTAATATATGTACTAATAGCTAACATGCATGCATTATACTGTTTGCAAGGGCGAGACACGAGAGGTTGAGGTTAGGAAATTCCACGGCGACCATCCAAGGGGGCGACAGGATATCCCCTACGGCGAGGTCCGTTAGAAAATGGTTGTCTACAACTGGAAAAACGGTGTTAACTAGACTCTCAAATATGTAAACGCTCGATTGAAATGTAATGCCTACTGGAGAATTCATATTACAATACCCGGTACAGTATGAGCTAGTCGATCGCGAGGACCTAAATCTCTCAGACCAGAGGCGCCTTCTTCTTGATTCCCAACGCGGCTGAGTGGTCCTTTTTCTTCTTTACAACTCTCTTGAAACTTGGTGGAGGCATTGCAAGAGCCGCCTCTTTCGTGATTGGGGGTGGCATCTCGGTATCTTCATCTTTGTCATCGATGACTTCCTCCATAGCCTCATGCCGCCGCATGAAAGCTCTCCTAGCTGCCTCTTCATCCTCTTGCTCCTGGCGCCGTTTCTCGTCATCAATACTCTCGCTCGCCACTGTCACCTCTACACCATCCTTTCCCATCCTCTCATTTCTCGCGTTTCGTGTCCGAATTTCATCAAGGGCATCAGCGACAGCCATCTCTCTCTTCGCATCCAGTGTCTTGGTCTCTAATTCCTCCATGGCATTCTTCTCTTCCTCTTCTCTTTCCAAACGATCCAGTCTCTCTTCATCACTCTCCTGCTTGCCACCTCCATTCATCCGCCATGGCTCAGTATTTCGCTTTGCGCCTCTTTCGCATTCGTAGTCCATATTCTTCGGATCCGTTTTAAATGTGATCTCCCCCGAACATCTTGTACACCTAATGTAGAATCGGTAGATGGGGATCGAATAGTATTTGTCTTCGGTAGTCTCTTTGCGCGCGTTGAACTTTCGACCTTTGTAAATGTATTCTCCACAAGCTGTACACTTCATGGGAAACGGTGCCATCAATCGTACGGTCTGCACCTTGGGGCCTGCCTGCTTTGGAGCGCGCGAACGTGTGATCTTGGACGGATCAAAGTCCGGAGGGTAGTATTTGGTGAGAACCTTTCGTTCAGACATGGCGGATTATCTTCCCAATGGAAATTCGGCGAGAGATATTTTATGGGTGTATAGAGATTCTCGCTCTTTGCTGTAAAACCACGTCGTTTGGTAGCTTTCTCGTTGAAATTACGGGTAGAAGGTGACCTCCAATTGTTGTTGCGCCGAGAAGAAGGCTGTGGCTAAGGCAGGTGGGATGCACAAGACTTGTGAATCAAGGTGGCGGCGGATCAACAATATTTATGCAAGCTCGCATAACTTTATTTCCGTCAGCCTCGCGCTCCCAAAACATTAGGCCAACTCCAGAACGCGACTTCGTCCACGACCACTCTTCTAATTCTTCGTCACTTCATATCGCTCTTTTGAACTTTTCAATTTCTCTGCTTGCCTCTTCGATTCACTGAAACCTATGAGTTTGCCAATTTTGGCACGAATGCCCCTCACCACGACATGGAGAAGTTCTTGAGGGACTGGCGACAGGATGCGCTGAATAAACACCAGTACGACTCGGCCATCTTTATAGGAGACAAATTGCTGGCATTAACAAGTAATTGGCCTTGGAATATTCTGTTGGGAATTTTTTGCTAACTTTTGTTACAAGAAAACGACAAAGATGCTTTCTGGCTCGCGCAAGTCCATTTCTCCACAGGCAACTATACTCGAGCCCAAAGTTTCCTTTCTAAACAAGACCTGATTGCCCGGAATCCCTCATGCCGGTACCTTGCTGGTCATTGTTTGATTAAACAGTCCAGATTCGAAGAAGCGCTCAATGTCCTCGGAGAGAAGAACCCTACGCACCTAATCACAAGCTCGAGCAATAGTCGGCGGAAGCTTCAACACACCAGTGGAAATAACAGGGCGGGATCTGGAAAGGCGAACGGCAGGTCAGACCGGCACGAGAAAAGGGATGAAGTTGCACAAGAAGATGCGGCAAACATTCGATTCGAGGCAGCCATGTGCTTCCTTCGAGGCCTCTGTTACGCCAAACAGAATGCTTTTGACAGGGCGAAGGAGTGTTACAAAGATGCGGTCCGGATAGACGTGCAATGCTTTGAAGCGTTTGAGCAGCTTATGAAGAACTGTTTGATGTCCCCAGACGAGGAATGGCAGTTCCTGGAATCCCTTGATTTTGATGCGATATCCATCTCCGACGACCCCTCTTCATCGCAGGAGGCAGCTGAGTTCACGAAAATGCTCTATACAACAAGGCTGTCAAAGTACAAGAATCCAACTGCATTTACAGCGGCTACGGAGACTCTCTCTACTCATTACAATCTTGCAACAAATCCAGACCTCCTGCTAGCCAAAGCAGACCTTCTCTTTACGCAATGCAGATTCAAGGACGCATTGGCCATCACTAGCTCCATTCTTCAAACCGACAAGTACAATTTCAGTATATATCCTCTTCATTTAGCGTGCTTGTACGAATTAGGACTCAAGAACGCTCTATTCCTCGTTTCGCATGACCTCGCAGATAACCACCCTGAAGAACCGTGTTCGTGGCTTGCCGTCGGGATATATTACCTTGGGATCAACAAAGTCGCAGAGGCTCGTCGTTATTTCAGCAAAGCCAGTATGATGGATCCACATTTTGGTCCAGCATGGATTGGATTTGCCCATACTTTTGCCGCTGAAGGAGAACATGATCAAGCTATATCGGCATATTCGACCGCTGCTCGACTGTTCATGGGTACACATCTGCCACAACTCTTTCTAGGAATGCAAAATCATATGTTGAATAATATGACCCTCGCGGACGAATTCCTGAAGACTGCGTACGGCCTGTGTAAGACTGATCCACTACTGCTCAATGAAATGGGCGTTGTTTTCTACCACCAAGAGCGTCTGGAAGAGGCCATCGCTATGTTCCTTAAAGCTCTGGAAATCGCCGAAGAAATTGAGAGCGACTCTCAGGCGTGGATCTCGACTCGTTCCAATCTCGGGCATGCATATCGAAGGTCTGGGCAGTGGGAAAGAGCGCTGGGAGAGTTTGATGAAGTACTACGACAGGGAGGAAAGGATCCTTCGGTTTTTTGCGCGAAAGGACTGGTACTTATGGACCAGAGGCGTCCCTTTGATGCAGTTTATGTCTTTCATGAGGCATTGGCAATAGCACCGCAAGATGCCATTGCTACTGAGCTTCTGAATAAGGCGCTTGAGGAAACAGCTGGTGGAGGGGCAGATGGTGGAGATGAAATTGAGGAAGATGAAGATTTTGAACGGGAACTGAATCTCAAAAAGTCGGAGGCAGCACACTTTCTAGCCAATAGACAGGCCAAGGGTAAAGAAAAACTTCGGGTTAATAATGGGTTTGGTGGTAATGGGAACATTCTCATGGATTTGGCTGACGATGATTGACGACAATTTTGAGGCATTGCGGGCATGGGAGGTGCATAGCTCGGCGTTTTGGGGGAGCATAAGGGGCTTCAAAATGCAGGCAAGAGGTTTGAACATGTATTAGAGAGCGCAATTATTATCTGCTGTATTACCTAGGCAGTAAACTGAATGAAACCATACAAAATGAGGCCAAAACAAGAGATGCAGCCTTCTTGTGGACTAGGTGTTAGAGTATTGAATCTTCTTAATTCTTTATGATTTTCCTTCTTACCTCTTGCCACTAGACTTGGCTAAACTTGTGCATCAGAATCAGGAGTGAGGTAGGTTAAGCTAGTGGCGCGCGCTAACGAATCTCTATGAGCAAAACTATCACAGATCGGTTGAGAGACAGTTGGACTTGGTTTTGCTGTCGTCGTTGCCATCCACCACCGATCTATCGAACAGCTACCAAAAAGCTACCTCTTTTCACATCGCGCTCTTCAAGAATAGTAAGTAAATGGGCGCATTGCCTTTGCTTCCTTGCGTTTTATTCCCTTTCGTTTGATGCAGTGTTGAAAATTGCTGTTTTTGTCGACCAAAATTGGCTTTGAGGCCTTCCAAAACACCAAAAACGAGCGTTTTGGACATCTTGCTGACCTGTATATTGCACAGAACTCTAATTCCTCTCAAGAAGCTGCCTCTTTTGGCCTATCTTTCTTCAAGAATAGTAAGTAAATACAGCGCTGTGGTTCTCTTCCTTGTCTCTTTTGTTTTTCGTCAACCCAGCCTTGCAAATTGTTATTTTTGTCATTCAAAGCCAGCTTTGAAGCCTTTCAAAACACCAAAGAAGGCACTTTGTACACAAAGCTAACCCGTTATTGCGCAGAAATCACTACTACACCATGCCTGTCTGGGTCCCAATCCGGCTCTACCCTCTCCCTCCCATCACCACCCTTCGTGACTCGGACCCAAACCTCGACGAAGACGATGATTACGAGTACTCGACCAACGTGTGCTGCCTGGCCTTTGACCCAGCCACCCAACGCATCGCCGTTGTCCACAACCGTGGCAACAACCATGTCAGATTGCCTGGCGGCGAGAACCAATGGGCTGACGACCCGGAGAGAATCTTGGCGATGGAGATGTTGGATGCGACCGGAATGACGATTGAGTTCGGAAACAGGTTCTGGCATCGAACTGAGCAATTCTTGGATAATGGCAAGAACATTGTCCGTTTCGCCTATATCTATATGTTGGACCGCAGTCAGGGGGAGTTTAATCAACCGGTTTGTGCTTTTCTCTCTTCGCGATGGCTCCATTTTTAGGAAGAAACACTTGCTAATCTTGCAATTTTGATATAGGTTGCAAGTAACCACGTTTGGGTCACTTGTGACCAGGCCAAGCAGGTCATGACGCACATTGAACCAACTTCGGAGACCCTTCGTGCTGTCAGAGACAGCGATTGGTTCTTCATTGAACAATTCGCTGGATTCTTGGCAACTCTCCCACAGCGAATTGTTAGATTTGGCCTAATTTGGTCGTGAAATGGGGCGGAAATGGGGGTTGGTAGGTTTTGTGGCTTGGAAGTAAATCAGAACTTTGTCACTTGGGATTTGGTGCTTTGATGTGATGATGTAAATGTGAAATGAGTGAAGAGTTGTATGAGTGAGGTTTGTGCAGTACAAAACTTGGATTGTGAGCTTAACTTCTGTTATTTTGAAGTGAGTTTCACCTGAGTGAATCGAGAGAGTAAGGATTGAAAATGACAGGCTATTAGCTGATAGCAATCAATCGATAAGCTTATTTGCTGTCATTTTGCGGTTTAATACGCCTTGATAATTAGGGACAATTCAGTTTAGAGCGAAAGGCGATCAGCTTATAATAATTGGTCTATGAGCCTATCTTCTGTCACTTTAAAGTAACTTATGCTATGGTGATAGAGAGAAGTATTATTGGAACGAACAATTATTAGCTTATAGTAATTAGCTTATAAGCTCATTTCCTGCCATTTTGAGCTCTGTTGTAATATCTCTTCTAGTGTTAAAAGGATATATATTTGAGGGTGCCAGGATGTATGCCAGGGTGTAGTACTTGACCACCTTGGCATATATTTTAACTCGCATTTATATAAACAAATTTTATCCTAAAAATAAATTAAAAAAATATTTTGAGAGGGTTTATTAGAAGTTAGCCAGCTCTTAATTTTCCTTTTATTTAATTATGGTTTCGATTTTTAAGTAATATTTTGATGGGGTGCCCTTTTATATAAGCGAGGCCCTTAGGGCTCTAAATGGTCCTAGCGACGTTGATCATATAGGAATTATGGGTACTGTATACCAAAAAGGTGTCCTTTTAACACTGGAAGAGATAGGAGCTTTGAGAGTTAACTTCAAAGTGAAAGATAGTAGGATAATAACAATTTGTATATTAACTACTCATCTATTATTTCACTGCTTAAGGTGAGTGAGCAAGTGTAAGCATAAAGATAGAAACGAAGGAAAATCAGCCTATAATAGTTAATCCAGTGTTTTCAAAGACCCCTCCTCGCCTCCAGGAGGGGTCTGGAGGAATCCATTCCTCCCCTCCTCGCCTGGGAAATCTATTCCTCCTCTCCTAGCCAGCCTGGCTAGATTTTGATTCCTCCTAGCCTCTCCCCGCGTCTCATTTCTATTTCTCCTGCCTCTCCCCGCCTGGCTAAAGCATTCCTCCTCTCCTAGCCTGCCTGGCTAGAGTATTCCTCCTATCCTCTCCTCTTCTAATCTCCGCCTCTTGGTATTTCCCGGGTGAAAAGGGGTAAAAAGTCTTGGAAAGTAGTTCATTTCCGACTTCCGAAGACTAAAAAGGGGGGCCGGAAGCTTAAACGAACACTTCCGAATAGAATCCGAATTGAAAATAATATTTCCGAATAGAAGCCGATTCCGCCTAATCTGTCTAATTCCTTTTCTCTTCTTTTAAGGTCATTTCTATTCCTCCTTTCCTAGCCTGTCTAAGAATTCTATTCCTCTTATCTCTCCTCGTCTCTTATTTCTATTCCTCTTATCTCTCCTCGCCTCTTATTTCTATTCCTTCTCTCCTAGCCTGCCTGCCAAGATTTTGATTCCTCCTCTCCTAACCCCTCCTACGAATTCTATTCCTCCTCTCCTAACCTCTTGGCATTTTAGGCGAGGAGGGGCGGATGAAAACACTGAGTTAATCTCCAAGCCCCTTTTCACAATTTTTAAGCGAAATTTTGCTACAGAAGTGTAATTAAGAAAATTTAGGTCAAAGTAAAGTTCAAGTGGTATCATCGGCCGATTAGACTAATAAAAGTTCCCCCTTGTGTTGGCCTCAATTTCCGAATATTACAAATCCTCTCCAACTTTCGAAATGACAAAACTACCCCCTTAAAATTGGAATCTGTACAGAACTACCCCCTTCCCAATAAGACTACCACTTAACATCTACAATTTAAGCATATTGTGGTTCTGATACGATTGTTGTGGCATGCGCAATACAGTTTTTAGTGTAGGGTAGTCGTCGCGGCGCAGGGGGGGCCTGCGTTATGCAATTCGTCGCCACAGGTGGCGCGCTCCCCCTCATGCAACGACGGACCACCCTAACTTAGAACCAGTATTGCGCACACCACAAGAATCATATAGGAACTGCGATATGAGCAAATAAGAGCTCTGAATGCGAAGAATCTTTTGCAACTATATTGAATTATAGAGGTTATGATTCAAACTTAGAAGGGGGTAGTTTTGTAATTAAAAAAGTTTTAGGGGGTAGTTTTGTAAATTTCCGTTTCTTAAATGATTCGATACAGTGACGATTTGAGGGGTTCTTGTATAGCCATTCAAAGGGTACTTGAAGCACTACAGTAATTGATTTCCTCGCCGGTTCTTCTGCTATCCCGCGGTTATTCTGAAAAAACGTTAATGCCTAGCCCATCGAGCCAGGCATCAACGGAAACACCCCCAGGAGCTTAGGTGCCTCCACAATTTCGTAATATTTTTTCAAACCTCAACACCATACAATTGAGTCACTTTCAATTGCATCCCAATTCCTAACAATTAAGAGCAGCATTCGGGATGAGCTGGCTTTGGCGTGCGTTTCAACGCCTAACCATGTACGACCACGAACTCGAACAGCGGAAGGCAATGGGCCAGTTACGTCATCTGCCACCTGAGTTGATAATTTCGATAGCGGCATGCGTTGTTACAAGATGGACGAATTTTGGGTCTGGATTGGATCCCGAGGATAAGAAATGGACTAGCCAGGTTATTCTGTGGACGAGGCCAAAGGAGGTTATTTATGAGCCAGATATAACGGGGAGCGTCAGGGCTAGCTTTGAAGAAGACGGGCTAAGTTTGTTGGATGAGGTATATCCCAAGAACCTTCAAGGGTTGTTAGAAGAACGAGAAATTGGAGTTTACCATGTTTGGCCGTTTGAGGGGAAGGAGTCGGATCCAAGGTCTTTGTACTAATTAGTACTGGACATGACGAAAAACACAGCCTATCCTCATGGCAAGATATTTTAAGATATGTAGTGAATACAAGTTCCTGAGGTTCCTTTCTTAGCTCTTGCACAAGCTTATTCGCCGCAGTAATTGGCTTAATTACAAGTCTCCACTTGTACTAGACAGAACCTCATTGTGCCAGACCATCAGAGACAATTAAGACCAAAATGGGAGAGAGGAGTGGAAGTGACAGTTGCGGCTTTGCGATTCCACTCACAGGACTTTGGTAGCTGCACGAAACCACTTTCCTGTACCTATTCTCCCTTATATATCCTGGATTCGGGGTACATTTCCTGCGTACAAATGGAGCCGAAAAATATGGGAACGGCTATTAATTACCATTGCAAAAATATTCCAGCATCTAGGCTATTTTTATGCATTATTTTGATGTCCGCGCATCTAATATAGCGGAACTTTCCAAGCATTCAAATCATACAACCAAGAATCAATCGATTTCTGATCATAAACACACTCCATAACCGTCCCAAGTTTTGTCCACATCGGTCTCAAAGGCCACTGACAAATCTGAGCAGGCTTTCCAAAATCTATTCCAGCTGTATGAGTGGCATTCAGAGTAACAGGCACAACACCATTCTCAACCCAATCGATCAAGACACCGACATTTCCTTCTGGATATGGTCCATTTGGCATGGCGGGATTGGAAGAACAGTGTCCAGCGCCGGGGATTAGGTAGAGTTGGTACCAATCTGACATGGCTGCTGTGCTTTCGTTGTATGATAAATCGCTGTACATCATTTGACGAACGGATTCATGGTACCGAACCGAAGAAGCAGGTTGAATAGCCGGATCCGACTCGCCGTGGAAGTGCAAGATCTTTCCGCCGCCGGCTTGGAAAGAAGTGAGATCTGGATATGTGGTTTGCAGAATCGAGTCGTACTTTTTCCAGCCGATTTCCATCCAGTCTTTGAGGTTGTCGTAATTTATGCTAGAGAAATCGTTGATGGTCGGTGTTTCTTCGAGTTCGATGAATTGGGCGACGTATTCGGGACCGTAGGAGCCGACACCAGTGGAATCAAGCTCCCATTCGCCTGTGGCAAAATTATAAGCACTCGTTGCGTCTCCGAAGGCTGCGCTGGGTTGGAAAGGGAGATAGACTTGGTTTCCCGATGAGTCTTTCAGACCTCCGAGAATTATTGTGGCAACTGCAATTCCTTGAGACGAAATAGTACCGCTCTGTTCTGGCGTGTTATTGGTAGTTGAGGCATTGCAGAAGTAGGGTTGACCAAGTGAGCTGCTAATATCGTAATTAAGCTTGCAGAGGTCGGTTCGAGAGACAACGCCGTCTTTTTTGCCGTCCAGCTCGTCGCAAGCTATAATTGTGGCGTTGACAATGGCTGCTAGTTCGCAAGGTGGTGCGATATAACCCAAAGTCTGCTCTACCACGTTGGGAAAGATATGGCTAGTTTGGAGATGCGAGTATCGAATCGCGGGAGCGCCTGTAATGAGACCGTCGAATTCATCTACGAAGCGCTGGATTTGACTCCATCCTTCTCGACCACCCTCCGAACAACCATCTAAATTTATGGTGATTAGCAACTCCCATGGTGAAAATCTTTCAAAGTGAATGTATAGCAAATCCTAGATTTGGAGCATAGTTCAGCGGGGAACGGTGTAGACATGGTGAACTGCAGTAAACAATTGATAATCAGTGGTAAGAGATCGTCCTTACTATAATATGCGTAGAGTTTCGTATCCCCAATAGTGTAAAAATTGCTGGTAAACAACTTTCCAATTAACGCTAACTCATGATGGGCCTGGTAACCCAACATTGTGACAACGTCCCAATCAAGCGTCCCATTCGCAACCAAGACAACATCAGAAACCGGAGTGTCAAATGAGCCAAAACCGCCATCTGTTTTCCCAGTCGCAGCACCGGCGACAATCCCAGCTGGAAAAAATTCAAAGTCTCTAGAATCGATGTACAGACCACCGCCGCCTGTCGACAGATAGCGATTCTGGAATTTATCGGGCGATGGAAGCCAGAAGTTCAGGAGAACCTGGTCTGATTTCCCGTTGTGGGAATATGCAAATGTGACATTGCAGACGTCGAATGTGACGGTTGGATTTATCCGAGTGACGTTATAGGCAACATTGAGCACAACGGAGGTCGGATCGATGATAACGCCTTGGATTGAACCGTCTTCTGGGAGTGCGGTAATGACTGAATCCGTGGTACAAATATCGGCGAGAGTTGCGCACTTGGCAATGTTGATAAGAGCTGCTATCGCAAAGCTCCAGAGATAATGCATGGTGAGAAGAGGAAGGAAGAGACAGGGAGTTGAAAGAGTGGACGTTGTAATGTGGAATTCGGTGGGACCACCCTTTTATAAGGGGCCAAGGGGTTGTAAAAAATCACTCAATCCCGGTTGCGCATTGTATCATGACATGGTAAGAGTCATAAGACAGAAATAGTGTACCACGCGTGGATATTATGGGATCCGCGAATACGACGTATTTGAGTTCGGGCTCGTCGCTTGGTGTTCTGTGGACTCGTGGAGATTTTGAAGCTATCGCTTTCGGGGTCAATCGAATTATACATGAAGTTTTGGGGCTTTTGAACTGTTAAAATTCAGCTGGATATTCCAAACTTCTCAAAGTGCTGAGTTCCGAATGTAGAGAGAGTATTTAATGCTTTCATACCTACCTAGGTAGAGGGAAGTAGGTCAACGGAGTTTTCCCTGGTCTTGAATACAAATGAAAAATTCCCAGGTAGAAGCGATTGCCTGGTGGATAACCAATAACAGCCTAACATAGATGCAAAATTCTGCTCCGCCTATAAACTCTATTGGAAGTGATTGCGGAATTTTTGTCAAAGTGAACGATCGACGACGGCACGCTAGGCTGTCCTCCTTCTTGGAAATACTCACTATATTTTCCTGAAGTCCCACAGTCCACTTCTCGCATGGGTGGATATTTCTCTGGATGGAGTAACCAACTAATGCGACCGCATTCTGGGATAGGAAGTTATATCGCTGTTGCACATGTTTATGGTCTCCAAAGGGAAGGTATCTCGCTTAATCGGGGGTCAAGGAGCTAAGCGAAAAATTTCTTACCACGTACAGTACACTTTTATTGGAAGGGTTTGCAGCGGCATTGAAGTAGACCGTCTACTGGTTGGGAGACCGAGTAGTGGGAAGGTATAAAGTTCATTGCACCGTGATCGGCAATCTTGAAGCAGCATGGGAGGGAAGTATGGAGTACGTATAAGCCGAGCTGTCTCGTATAGCGGGACTGTCAAGTGCTGATATATCTCCACTCTACCCTCTTACCAAATTCGAATCGAGAAACCAAACAACAATAATAAAATGATGAATTTTGCAAATTCCAGCGAATGAAAACGCACCGCCGGAAGATAACCCCTCGTCCCATCAACGCAATGTCTCCTAGTAAATTTTAAGGGTTTTAAACATATACCTAGGTATGTCGCTTCAACAAAAGTGTTTCCAGCCAGCCTAAAGTAACGCACCCACGACTCCATCTTTAAGAATACCATGACAACTCTACCAAACCCGCACGCTGCGGATCCAGATATCTCCCAGTGCATAGCTTTGAAGTGATGGCTCATACTTCTGAAGCTTCGAAATATCCCCGGAAGCATCAATTTGTTGCTTATTCTGAGCCTGGGAAGGGAAATACTTCGATATACAGATGCTCATCGATTTCGGAAGAAAGGTGCATATAATCGAAACCAAAACTGGGATTTAGAGATATCCGTGGCCTTAGCGCAAGTCCTGTAACGGTGAGATCTCCAAATCCTTCGGGATTCGTTTCACGGAGATTCTGGAAGATACACTCCCCCATTTTTAGAGGTTGATTGTAAGTTAGGCTTACTTGACGACTTAGTTTCCACCTGTTGTTGATCTCTATGTAAGGCCGACTTGTCTCTCCCAAAAGCGATGAATTCAACACAATCTTATCCTGTACAGGCGTTCGAAACTTGGAATTCAGTGTATCCAGCAAGCTTTCCAAGGCTGCTGAAGCCAAGGGAAACTTTATGTTACAAGTTTCTTTATGGGTGCTGATCACTTTCACTGGCGCCTTAGAAGTGATAGTGAATGCTGTTTGCTGAGAAGCTATCGATGCGAGCCTTTCTTCATAGAATGGAAGAAAAAGTCTGGATGGCAATTTATGGAAAATCGGAACGCCGCTGTATGGAGAATGTCTGTGTTTGGCGCGCATGTTGTTTAAATCATGGAGGGATTGTGATCGTGCAATCCGAAGTACCAAGGTGACGTCTTTATTTGTAGCCATCAACTGGGCTCTGCTCATATATTTCACCATGGTCGATGATATGGCAACGGAGTTGTAAGACGCTAAGACTCGTACGGCTCTCGGGGGCGTTCAATATTGGAAAATGGGTATTCGGCTTGATGGAGTCGAGTCAGATGGCGGGGTTTGTCCAAGAATACTTGTCTCCTGATTTTACTTACTGCAGTAGTTAACCGGAGCTGAATTTTTGTCCCTGCTTGTACGCACGATTTTCTGACTGCTTGGAAGGAGATTTGGATAATGGTCGAGATGATGTTGTTGTCGTTTGCTGTGCTCGAGCTCAGATGGCGTGGTCGCGTCTCCCTTGCATGAAGCTTCAGACGTATGCCAATTGTTCCGAATATCTCTTCTTGACCTCGAGACAGTACAAAAACAGTCGTGTGAACAATCTTCAGACCCTCTCCAAAAGATTCATTGCGTAGGACGTAGAGCACCAGAGTTCAGGTTGTGGTCGGATAATTAGGAAATTTAAAGCGGGAAATGAACAGCAGGGATACTCAATTTGTCAGGTTACACCACTGACTAATATTGATGTCTCGAAGTAATTTGTTAGAATTGGGCCTCCGTAGTTCACGGGTGGATCTTGCACAATGAGGTCAAAATGAAAGAGGCCCCGAAAACGGGAGAACCTCTCCCGTTCGACCTTAATTCTCTATAATAACCAGAAATAATTAACCTTAAAACGAGCGTGGAGAGGGAAGGTCTTATATTCCAATTAATACGGTAGAGTTTTTTGCTTCTCTTGTATACAAGATGAACTTACAAATACGATCTGGGACGGAAAATGCATCGAAAGTTGTCCAGACTCCTCATTTGACAAAGCGATAGACGAAAATATGATTTCTGGAACATGCCATGCTCTTGCTTGCATTGTAGAATGCACAAGCTCGTTTTCGCATAAGCCCGATGATACTGAAATCGATCTTTGTGTAAAATCCAGTATAACAGGTAATTGGAAAGTGAGTGAAACTATCCTTCAATCTCACAGCAGCCATTTATGATCTCTCAAATCGGGTGACCAACCACAAACGCCGACAAGAGCAAAATACCGGCCCATCGATTTCTGCCAATATCTCGTGCAAGTTCGACAAGGAAGCCTGCCATGAAACCCCAGCTCTCCCGCATCGGAAATACCAGCAACACCTGCTTTAAAGCTTTCCTCATCGCATCGCTGACCTGCCTGGTCATCACGAACATCAGTATCATGAAGTCAAACCACCGTACACTCCGCCTTCTCGCAGAGATCTGTGGTCAGCATCGGTGTCAAAACGTCGAAGTGACAGAAGAGGATTGGGATAGCGATGATACTCTAGTAGGCAATCCTGATGTTGGCCCCGGGATGGAACAACTTGATTGAAAAGCGTTTCTTGCCACCGAGGAATCAACAGAACAAGTGCGATAAAACTTCAATCTTTTATTTGACCGATAGCTGTGAAGTTTCGACTACCGGTAAGCGAAAATGTGAAGGGGGCTTTGTAGGAGCATCGGAAGAGGCCACCAACTAAAAGAGTGAGTATTTTTTGTATTACTGTAAGTGATTTCGAGAAGTCCCGAGAGGGAGGCGTGGGAAGATGGGTCGGTGACGTTGTAGCTGGTGAGGTTGAAACTTTGGTAGCTGACATGAACGATCATCTGTTACAGTGCGAATATGCCCTTTCTACCTGCAAGCGCTACAAGACTACAGAATTCAACTTGCGTAATTGTTTTCTTTCGGGGTGAAATTTCAAGAGAAGCCATTACAGAAAATTGACTTTTATTACGCTAAAGTGCCGGACAGGCACTTCCATCAACTGTTAATCCCAATCTACCTAAAGCCTAACCCAGCCTCTTCAACTCTATTCCAAACATCATTCGCTCTCTGCAACTACCAATACATTTACATGCATCAAATCTCCCATCTCCAGCCAAAACGGCCAAATTCACGCACGAGACCGACGAGCAACTTCACCAAGAAACCTGGCTGTCCGAAAACTTAGTCGCTCATTATCAGGTATTCTCATAGCGGAAAGTATTGGCTCCTGGCACTGGGGACACGATAGCTCCTTCTTGAATGCCCGCCGATTCTGGCACCACAAATCATGACACACCATGCAGTAATCATGTCGACACGGCCTAAGCTGAATTTTGTCGATAATCCCTTGTCGACATATGAAGCATGGGCTTTCAGGTCTTGTCGAGTTTTCAGCGCGCCAGCGTGCGAGATCAGCGCGCGGAGGTCTGTCGAATCCTCTGCGGTGAGGGAAGCCTGGTCCACGTGGTTGACGGACTAGCCTTATTTGCTGTGGTGTAGCTACTCGACGGATGTCAGGTGCAGAAGGGGGAGGTAGCGGGCGAGCTGCGTCGCATTGTGTTGGTTGGATGGAAGGCTGGAGCTGCTGGAGCTGCTTGATCAATTCCTGAGCTACTTCTCTTTCCACTGAAATAGAGAGGCGAGGAGGTAGAGGAGGCGGCTGGTGAGGTATGTCACGTTGTGTTCGTTGGAAGGTACGCAGGAGCTGCTGGACCACTTCCCGAACTGCTTCTATTTCCGTTGTAGCAGAGGAGCGAGGAGGTAGAGGAGGTGGCTGGTGAGGTGTGATAATTCGTTCAATGTCACGGTCCATTGCTTTGTAGAATGCCGCAATTTGTTCTGGCGAGTGATTGGGGCGGACACCTCCGGCACCCATAATGTACGTTGGTGCCACTGGTGGAGGGGAACCCTGGAGCATTTCTTGGAATGGCTCCGGCGAATGGGGAGGAGTCAGATATGCTGCCACGTCTGCAGATGGGTGTATGGAATTCGGCGAAGAGGCTTGCTGCCGTGGTCGCGGAATTCGAGAAGGAGATGTTATGTTGGGATATATGACTCGACGACGTGCTGCTTGCTGCGCGGCTCTCCGAATTGGGACAACAGTTCTTGTGGATAGCGGCAATTTGCTTCTAGATGGCTTTTCAGTCGAGCTTGCTGAAGCTCCCCCTCTTACTGATGCAGGTCCATGGCCAACTTGGCGATATGCGACTCGAGGCGTGAGGTTGGCGTCTGTGTCCGGAGAGCTTTGTCTACGAAGACGAGATGCGATGGTGTCTCTTCTGTGACCTGGGAGCGAGTCTTGGGGTTTCTCCCCGGATGGCTCTTGGTAAGGAGGAAAAGGTTGAATATAAAATCGAGCAGAAGAACCTGAGCCTGCCATATTGTATATCAATACTTCCGTAATCTGAACTAGCAGTTTCGACGTGTTGAAAGAATGTAATCTGCAATGCCACAAAGCAGAAGCTCCTGTAATGACGTTGGATATTCAAAACAAATATATGTGCGTAAGAGTGAACATTCCGTGCAGAAATACCGGGTACTTGAGCCACGGAAGTGCATCCTGCCGTAGATGGCGTTGCAAGAACTTTTGCGTTGCGCTGGTGCTGAAATGGAAGGTACGACTCAAAAACGAGAAGAACAGCAAACTTGCGCCCAAGACCTACAGAGCATCTTACACCAACAAATCGAAACAACTTAGTTGAATTTTTTTATTAGCATTGAGGCCATATCCGCAGTGATCGATAAACCTCCTGAACGAATCTTGAAAGCAAAATACAAAAACGCATACATACCAATCGCAGCATCATTCCTTCTTCGAACTCTTCGCACCATTCCCCTTATTTTCTTCATTTTCCTCTTCAACCCCCCTCTTCCTCTTCTTTACCTCCTCGGGCGGACTATCTGCAATCAAATCACTCTTCCCACTCATGCCCTCCCATTTCGGCAATCCATCCGGGATATCCAATAAGCGCTGCGCGTAAAACATATGGCACCTATCAACACCATCAGCCCCATCCACTCCCTCATCCCTCACCAAGAATTCACAAGCAACTTACGTAGGATCGAATTTCTCCTTCTCTTCCTTGCTCTTGAATTTGATGAGACTTGGAAACAACAAAATCATATTTCGTCCCTCATCCATAATCGGCGTCCGACAGTATGCGCAGGAAACCTTGCAAGGCAACTTGTGTCGCGTAGTCTTCTCCCCACTTTCGTACCAGTCGAGATCATGGTGCCCGTGGGTGAAATTGATGTCTTCCTTGTGGAAAATCGCAGCCCATTGGAATGGAGCACCTGTGAAATAATCTTTAATCAGCAGTGTTCTTTAAATGACCAGTTGTCTGGAGAGGATTCTAGCGACGAGAGAAAAACGGCTTACCATGTAAAACCTGGCACGTCGAGCAATGGCAGTACTTGGAATTCAATGGTTTCTCGCGATTGAGCTGGTATTTAACTCTCCCGCAATGACAGCCACCCTCGTACAATGGCTTGAAGTCGGAGTCATTCTCATAGACCTTGTATGGGACTCTGAATTTCCACTCGTTATGTTCGCCTTCGATATCATCACCATTGTGTCCATTGGAAACGGCTTGATCCTTTTCAACTTTGCTGGGTGCCATCTTGTTTTGTTTTGTTCAAGAAGATTGTGTAACAGGGACTTGATTCGGCCTACTGAGAAATCGCTTGATGATACTTCTTGGGACTGGTTTGATTGAGGTTGAAATGAGAAATAACGGAGTCAAGGTAAATGGAGCGATCAAATCACAAACGCGTTGCACATGAAGGCTCTTGTGAAGTATTGGTGCATTCAGCTTCGACGCTCTAGAAGCAGAGAACTAAATACACGCGTCACTCTTAAAGAGCTAATTGCATCGCTGAGACTGTTCCTGCGTTAGTACGCTAGGAGTCTATTCCCTTTAAGGTTGGTGGGAGTATGAGTAGAAGGCCTGATGTGTTTAAAGCGTTGACCCCTCATCTCCGCAGTAGTGACGTTACTGCTTCCTGACATCACGCTAAGCTGCAGGAGGTTCCGATCGATCGATCACGGCCTCACGTGATCATCCTTGTGCGCAATTCCTCAGGAATCCGCTTGAAGTTCTATTTCAAGCAAGGGACAGAATTGTCTTGCAGACCCTTGAGACTTCACAGGGTGTTACGCAATCCAACCTTGGCAGGTTTCTTTTGCTGGGTCGACACGTAGCCAATGTAGCCTTTACGACATCGGTCAACGATTCTTTTTACTGTGTGCGATTAATTTTTTGCTCGTGGCCACATCGAAGCCCAGGTAGTTCGTCAGATAATCGAGTCTAAAATAAGAAGTCAGCGTCAACAACGACGTAGGATACAGCACTACCCACTTCACAGTATACCCTCGCTCGTCTTTCATGTCGGACCACTGATGTTGACATTCGTCCCATCTCACGGCACGCTTCTGAGGCGAGATGGTCTTGATAATGATATCAAATTGCGCCGTGACAGGTCTGTGATCCGAAACTCGAACCTCGTGTCTCTGGTAATCGATTTGCGTAATGCGATTCCGCCCTCGAGAGAGAATTCTATCGCACCATGCAGGCGAACGTTTTTTCTCGCTTGAGTCGTAGTTGTCTGTTCCAACGTCGTACTTGTAGGTTGGTGCAAATAGGATTGGAAGTTCATTGAACGCCCTTAGCTTGAACCAAGGATTCTTTCTTTTGGACGCGAGGAGTTGATCTCTTTCGAGAAGCTTCGCAAGATTGTTCGCCTTTACAGCACTCACAACAGTGTCCCTGCCCATTGTATCAATACGGTAGTTAAGATCACCATTCAGGATACATATTTCATGATCCATAATCATCGATCCATCACCACCTCCGACATAACTATCCTGTCGGACACTTCGATCTCTCTCAATCGGGAGAGCAGAACTTTCGAGAATTGCGGTGATATCGGCGTTGCGATCTTTTGTTTGAGTCTGGCCAGCTGCGAGATGGCAATTGATGAAGCACAAAGATGTATCATCTAAAACAAATCGAACGACCAAGGCGCCCTAGAAAGGTTAGTTGCCAATTCTATTAATTCGGTGTATCACATACCTTGTTGCCATATTTGCCTCCCATACCACGCTTGACTTCTGCCGTACCCACATTACGGATGCGGTCTCTGAGGGGAGCCCTGACAAAGATGCAGGTAAATAGGCCAACGAGAGTTGCAGTATGTATGAGGTGATACAATTCACCTGTTGGCATATAATCATCAATGCATCGGGTAAGAAAATCTCGCCAGTCTCGGTATTGGTGGCTCATGTGTTCTTGTTCAGTATGAGGGTCCTTCTTTTTGGATTTGAAAAAGCTTTCTAAGCAACAGTTAGTAGCTGGTTATAACGGGAAATTCAAAGAACGTACTGGCCGTCCTCGTCTTGTCTTCGAGATCCACTAGTTCTTGGAAGCCGAAGATTAAAATGTCGGGCGAATCGCTGTTCTGAAGGAGGTCACGGAAGAATGTCGAGTCTTGGTTTGAATGTAGGAGTGTTGATGGAGTAGCCGCGCCGGCATTCCAGGTCATTACAAGAGCTTTGATTTGCTCAAATTTACAGAATGTATCCTCTTGGGACTGCATTTGTGTTTCTGCCACGATGTTAGCATATCATCCGTGTCAAAATTCCAATAGTAATCTTACCAAGCCAGTCTTCTTGCATAAAACCATCCCACAGACGGACCGTATTATCCTGTCCTAGAGAAACGACTTGGGCGCGATCCAATGACCAAAAACTGCTCTTGTCGGCCACAAGTCTAATAACGGGATCATGATGAGCCCTCCAGTCCTTCTTTACAACCCACGGTGTCTGCGTAGTGTCATAAATGTAGACCATCCCGGTGCTGAATCCAGCCCATAACATGTCACCCTCACCAGCTAAGGTTGTAATTTTATAAATGCTGATATTGACAACTCCTAGGCACGCAAAGTCCTCGCGAGAATAAATGCTGACCTTTCCGTCCGCATGCCCAAAATAAACTCTATCAGGCTGTGACGCAATTACAGCACCAGAAGTAACATCCCCTGCAGTTGATTGATTGAGCGGACGTTGCAGGACTTGAAACTGGACAGAGTTATCCATTGTCGGCATGAATATACGAATATCTTTCCCGGAGGCAAGCCATAATTCTTCGCCAACAACCATAGAGAAACTATGGCCTTTGGGTACCCTGAAGCTTTGTGCAGGATTGCTCAGACTAGGCGCACCAGTACTGTCAGGAGCCCACAGGTGCAAAGTTCCACCATCGTCAAGGGTCCACATTTCATTTCGATGTCGGTACATCCTGATGATTTCGCGGCGAGTATGGGCATTTGTTTTTGTTGTCAGTACGGTCTGAGAATGAACATCTACTTCGAGGATTTCACCAATGTTATTACCAAGCCAAAGACACGAGCCTTCATCCTTGATATCTGCGGTAGGTTTGAAGGCCACCGAGATAATTTTGATACCTTCAGTGTGAGCGAGACTCATGACAATTTCACCATCAAGCAAACTCCATACGCGTGTCAAAACGCCAGAAGTGCATACATACGCACCGCAAACATCAACAATTCGCGGGTCATACTTTGTTGATACCTCCTGAGCGCCTGTCATGAATTGAGGAGGTCGCCTGTTTGAATGTGAAGCATCTGGGTATTCGGATGCAGAGTGGTTTAAAGGCTGGCTAGTATAAGTTGTCGAAGGGGCAACTTCTAATGACTGACGTGGTTCGTATCTCGCTACAGGTGGAGTACGGAATTCAGCAGGTGTTCTATCCGACGTCCGATCAACAGTCATTGAACGTCCATGTGACCGTGGTGGGGTTTGTAATTGCGAGGTTGGTGTTGATGATACCCTTTTTGGGGGTGTGGCGTACGTTTCAATCGCGGTAGTGTTTATGACAGGCGGTTTCCGATCTACAGCTGGCCGAGGAGGCGGCGGAGGCATCATTGAATGCCTTCCAAGATTTTTTGGGCTTAAAACTTGATTCAGCGCTTGAGGCCGATTCGGTAGAGCAGGCCGTGGATCTCCTGTAATCTGAGGAGAGATGAGACCTCGACTGAAGCCATTTATATCTTGATCTTTTCTTTTACTGACTACGGT
The DNA here is from genome assembly GCA_003988905.1 of Hymenotorrendiella dingleyae. Taxonomy (NCBI): domain Eukaryota; kingdom Fungi; phylum Ascomycota; class Leotiomycetes; order Helotiales; family Helotiaceae; genus Hymenotorrendiella; species Hymenotorrendiella dingleyae. Next base: position 24,595 of record QYAP01000390.1, read on the forward strand.
ATGATGAACAGGAGGCGGATCGAACATTTTCTGAGTCAAGGCAATTGCTGCGCCAGATTCCGGTATATTTCTAGGTCTAGGACGTATCATTGTCTCACGATCTGGGCTATTGTTGCTGCTTGGTGGAGTGCCGAATGGTGAAGTCTTTTCCATTGGCAATGGAGCCAAAACGGGGGCCAATGCCGCCGCCTCAGCCTTGAATCCAAGTGCAATAGGCTTGTTCCCTATCTTGGGCTTTTCGGCCCTGTTCACAGGTGGAGGGAGTGATTTGAATGAAGAGTTACGTCGCATTTCGCCGGATCTTCGTGGTGGTGGAGGCGATGGAGGTTGCGACGTAGGAAGGGATGGCGAATATTTGGCATCCAAAAGGGGGGTGTTGGGCCTGCTAGGAATCCGAAAGTGCCTTGGGGAGGAACCCCCAGAAGCAGCTGATACAGCAGACAATGGCTCAGTGGAAAGATAGGCGGACGTTGCTGATATGGCCGAATTTGGAGTTCTCCACTTGGGAGGAGATAGCGGAGGTTGAACTGTGACCGCAGGAGGGATCGTGACAAGTGGCTTTGGTCTCCGCGTTGGTGATGGAGACGGACCCGAGGGAGCTATTCGAAAAGGCTTCATCGCAGTATTTGGTGGTTCCCTCTCCCGCCCTCTGAGCCCTGGCTGCATATCCACTGGTGCCTTCAAACCGTCTTGTCTGCCTGTGACATTTCTTCCAATCTCTCCTGTACTCAAGGCTATCATACTGGCCGGCCGAGGAGATTTGGCGCGTGGTACATCGTTACTTGGATTCGCATTCGCCATTTGCTCGAATTGCTGACGAAGAGAGGAGACGGGTTTCTGGAACTTTGTGGTTAGCAGCCTGTTGAATGAGAATCCTGTAATCTGGTCACAGGCTTACTATGGACGAGCCATCTTGGCTCTCCTCTTGCGTTTCTTCCATCGCGCTCATTTATTTGGCCAGAAATCAGGTTAATGGATTTTCTGCCCATCTGGAAGCCAATCTCGAAACCATAGAAAGATCAGACCCTTAAGAATGCGTTCAAGTAAGTTGCGGTCCAAGTGACGTGGAGTTGCTCGTGTCCTGTGAGCATATGAGGGGGCGGAGCCGCAAGGTTGTAGAGGGGTGAAGTGCGAGCCTCAGCAACCTGGGAATGTTGGTAGTGGCGGTTTGTCGTCCCTCGATGCGAAACCGCGCAGGTTCTTCCTCCGTAGTATCTACCAGTCTATGTTGGAAGTTGATATGCCGGCGCGATCATGATTTTGAAATGGTATTTTGGCGGGACAATCAGCATGCGACGCGGATTAGTTTGATGTGGAAGCTGGTCGTTGTTGATGCTATTTTGGCGATGCAGCATGACTGGCTCCGCAGGGATCTGACAGCAGCGAGCGAAATGCGGCCAGTCCCCCCGGCACGGGCCTAAAGCAATATGGGCTGATTATTCAGGAAGCCTTGACAACATTCTTCTTCATCCTTTGAAAACTTTCAACTGTTCAAAGCTTGCACGCAGAAATTGTTTACAGTCGTTCGTCAATTCTATCTCTCAAGGTGAACTGTCCACAAATCAAAATATTTAATTATGAATACGGTCAGAAAGCTTCTTTGCGCCCACAAGTCGCAGAGCTAACATTTCACAGGTTAAATCATTCTGGTACGCCGCATTACGCTCCGGTGGATAATCAGCGTTTTTATTGACGACTGTCTAGGGTCGGATGGGGATCACTCTGCGCTGGTATGTGCCGATGGTCTTGCGCAATTGCTACATCCATTAACGAGGGATAGCTGGTGGTGTGTCCTACTACTTTGCGAAGAAATCGATCAACGAAGATCGCGCAGCCCGATTTGAAGCCGACCGAAGACGCAGACAACTACAAGATGATCTCGAATATGCCAGTCGAGCGGCGAGCCATTCAAAGACCAATGGAGGACCTCCAAGGTCAGACCATACTGGATCACCAAGTCAAGAGGCAACTTTAGACCCCGCTCCCATTAGCCACGCCCCCGAGACCGAAGGACAACGGGTGAGGGAGAAGAGTAAATACGAGGCGGCAGAGCCATTTAGGTCGAAGAAAGGGGACAGGTTCTCTTGAAGCAGTAATGATATGGTCGTGTGTAGGAGTAGTTTGCGCTAGCCTGGGAGGCGCAATTTTTCAATTGCAATTGAAGGGAATTGTTACGTGCCTTGAAAATCAATCTCACCTCTTGGCGTTTAGGGATAGATATGGAATTAATCCAGGTATTTCCAAAATGATAATTCATGTCATGACGTACCTTATGGCTCTTAGATATGGCTTGGCTTTCAGTCGCGCTTCTCCCCAGGAACTTTTGCCGAACTTATACTTCGTCGATTGCATTCAATTAGACCCAAGTACATCTATGATCGAAAACTAGCTGACAAAAAGAAACCGACGAGCGTAAAAACCATCCAAATAGTAGACACGATCCGAGCCGTGAAAAGGAGCTCCAGCTCCAGCCCGAAGCGGGGAACGGGGAATGTCACCTGACAGCTTTTCGCGACAACCTTGAAGGAAGCCGCCGCATTGCGGAAGCGCATGGTTCCATAGACCACATCAACTCTCTTTTGCGCGCCCATGATAACTTCTCCCCAACAAACAACAAAACCGACGCGAAGCCATCATGGCATCGCATCAACTTGCCATCGCAAAGGCCTCATTCTCCGCCGGCCTTTTGCGACCAGATCCCATCTCGTTATCCCGAGATGACATTACAAACTTCCATTCTCTGCTCAACTCAGTCGTCCTGAAATGCACGCCAATAAACGTCCAGGTTTGATTCAAACACTCCAAGGATATATCAACGCGATGGCTAAATGGTCCTTGAGGATAGAATTGCAAGCATTGGATATTGGAGAATGTAGTTCAATCTACAGCAAGGTTCACTTCGCTGGGGAAATATTTAACGGCCTTGACAAACTCTTTTATCGAACCAAGCCGCACAGATGTAGCGCCAAAGCGGGAACCCTCGATTAAGAGAAAGCGACTACATTTATTATATCTTGTCAATGATATCCTCCACCATGCGAAATACAAGACAAACGACGCCTCGGTTTCCAGCAAAGTCCAGCCAATATTAGTCAATCTGTTGGGTAGCGCAGCTTCGTTCAGCGCATCTCCGAAACATCAAAAGAAGATATCGAATCTACTAGATTTATGGGAGGAAAAAGGATATTATTCAAAAGACTATATTGCGAAGCTCCGAGAAGCTGTTAAAAATGCGTCGGAAGCTGGAGAATTTAGCCAGGCGGAAAGCAGTACATCAGTACCTGGGGACCAAGCTTCAGCTGCAAAATCGGCCAAATCTGCACCTTTTGTGATACCAGCAACACATGGCGACTTTTCGACTCCGTGGTACGACTTGCCGGCCGGAAATTTAATGCCTGTCATTGAACCAAACTCGACGCGACCCATCAATCCCGAGATGATCAAGCCAATGCAATTTGTTGCTGGGCCTGCAAGTGAGGAATTGGTGACAGCAGTAAAGGCTCTCCTAGATGATGTACAGATGATGTACGGGACGCACACAGAAGACGGTGAAAAGGAATCCTGGGATATCGATGAACTCGGACAACCAATTATATTGGATGAAATTACCGGTGAAATATTAGAAGGTGAAGGATACTATGGATGGTCGCGCGGATTTTGCGAAAAGATGAAGCTCCGAAAGAAGGGTGGTGATAGACGAGGTCGAGGAGAGGATCGTGGCCGCTCTAGTCAAAGTCGGAGTCGCAGCTCAAGCCGAGGAAGAAAGCGACCGCATAGTGGTTCGGACTCAAGCCTCGATGGTAGTAGATCTAGGCAGCGTCGGCGTTCCTACAGTTCCTCTCGATCGCCATCTCCCAGGCGAAACGATAAATCTGCACCTCGCTCAAGAAATCGCTCGTACTCAAACTCACCAGAACGCTCTCCAAATCCTAAGCGCATCGATTCCAGAGAACCACACCATACTCAACCTCCATCACATCCTGGAATTCCACCACCTCCTACTATGGACATGGGCCACCTTCCTCCTCCACCTCCTCCCATTCAATTTCAACAAGGATTCAATCAAAATTTTCCTCCACCTCCACCCCCACCAGCTCCCTATAACGCCGCTCCTCCTCAATATGGAGCCTGGCCACCACCTCCTCCGCCAATACATCTCAATCAGCAAAATCAATGGCTAATTCCTCCCCCACCGCCGGGAAACCCACCTATGAATTTCCATCCAGGCGTGTTTCCACCAAACATTCAAGGCAACTATCCTCCTAATGGACCAGGCAATTGGCAAGGCGGTGGCAACGGCAGAGGATTTCCACCGAATGGTCCAGGAAACTTTCAAGTACCACCACCTCCTCCAAATGGACCGGGCGGTTGGCAGGGACAAGGTAATGGTGGGAGAGGATATCACAATAATATCAATGGCTGGAACAACAACCATAATTACCGTGGAGGTGGCGGCGGTCATAGAGGAAATTATCGTGGTAGGGGTGGATGGTGATTCCCTAGGTAAAAGGCCTGCCTGCCTAGGTTGAATCACGGCTCAGCAACGACATTGACACGAAACGGGTATTGCACAAAAATGTATGAATAGAAAAGCACTGACATAATGATCTACTGAACCTCTGACCAATTTTCCGCTCCTGAATTGCTTACCGGGTTTTCCACTTCCATTTTTTTCCTGGGGTTTAGGTGATTGAAGCTGTGGTATTCTATTTCGTTTATAATTTGTCTGCTCTTTATTTTGGTTTACTAGCTTTATCTCGTCACTTACTTGCTTACTTACCTTTGATGTCCTTCCCTACATAAAATAACTCGTCTTATCCCAATCCAACCCCAGCCCGTAAACCATTACACCTCACATCCATCTTCCCACACACCTTACATCCCTCTCGTCTCCCACTCATTATCACGTTCACCCCATTTCCAATCTTTTGTCTCCTTCAATTGTTTATTCTATCAGTGGGGTTACTGCGAGCTGATACTGTATCGCTGTTTGGGTTAAGAGGGATTGGGTGGGGAGTTAGGGGGGTTGGGAATGGAGATGGGGATAGGGATGGGGATGGGGATGGAGATGGGGATAGAGGTGTATGTGAGTTGGGTTGGGAGGTGTGGAAGTGTAAGGTGAGGGGGTGAAGTGTGGAAGTAAAAGTGTGGAACTGCAGAAGTGTAGAAATGTTAAAGGGGGAGGAGGTGTGAAGGTGTGGAAGTGTGGAAGTGTGAAGGTGAAGTGTGGAAGTTTAGAAGCATTATAAGCGTAAGGTAAGGGTATGGATATTAGTAGAGAAAAGAGAGGATTCAATAAGAAAGCAAAGAAATCAAAACAAATTGAAGAAAGAAGGTTCACTTCCCACCCCACCCCACCCCACTCCTCTCCCCCCTTCCCCCTTCCCACTTCCCACCCCTCTCCCCTCTCCCCTCTCAAATCCATCCTCCCCTCAATTTCCCAAACCAGAATCATAAACACAACACCAAAAACATAAGCGAGAACCAGACAATGAAAAAGGGGGAAAGCCGAGCGGTATAGGTAAGATGATATGGAAGTGAGGCGTGGTTTTATGCTATAAGTTTATTTGTGTGGGTGGTATTGGATTGTTGGGTGGGTGTTTCGAGGGTATGAAAGATTGTGATTTGTATGGTATTGTTATTGTTGATGTGAGAAGAGTATCGTATGGAATTATTCCTTGCACTCCTCTCCCCAATTCTCCCCCAATCCTACCTCAAATCCCATATCCCTCCAACCCCATACTAGCACCAACAAAACAATCCGCCCATCGCCCTACTTCATGGACACAACTCCCATCCCGGCCATGTACCCCCAATATTTCGAAGTTTGACAGTTACATAGATTGGTGTTATACCGCATCTACCCGCCTCCCACATCCCACGAAGAGCTTTACCATGGTCCCGTACCTATATGGAGATGCTGCTAGTACCGGTAGTCCTATGCCCACCAAGCTATAAGCCGTTATACCTATACCCACCACGTACCAAAATACAACCCTGCCATATGTACAACCCGTTCCGGTGATAGTATCTTCTGTGCGCAGACTGCATATATACTCGCTTGCACTCCATGCACAGCTGAGCGCATGTAAGTGGGCGGCTGGTGGGGGTCAATAGAGGGGTTGACGAGTTGAAAAGTATTCATTACACACATGCTTGTAGTTTAGGCCGTGGATTGTACCCGACAGTACCTTCGGGGCCGAACACTTTACACGATCCCAGGTATCCTACTAGGATGCTGCATTCATGCATGCATGTACCTACTTCCTCCGTACTTAGGCTATGATTGCCTTGGTACTAGTACCCGCAGTAACGTGCTCATGTACTTGGTACAGTACATGCATGAAGTACATACATACAACAACACAAGATTTCCCGTCTACCGACTTTTGCACAAACGCGGAAATCGCTTCTTAGCGTATGCTTCGAAAACGTGGGCCAATTGCGAACGAGGGGAAAGGTATGGCGGAATGTAGTATTTATACGCGAAGAATAGCAACGCAGGAAAGAAACGAGCGGAAAGGGATGCAATGCAACAGAGCGGACTGTACATATACGGGCTGGAAAGACAGCATCGTAAGGCTACTACCCCGAAGTCATGAACGCGTGGCAGAGTATCTCAGTACCTCCAAACACTACGTCCCAACCAATCCCCCGGATTTCCCTTCCGATCATCATTTCCACAGACCGCAAGTTGCGGGGCACATGCATATAGATATATGTATGTTCCCATGAGGCACAAGTCCACAAGTCAAAATGCCGTGCCCGTTTCTCGCATCTCGATCTGGTCATCTGCTTTGCCCAACACAACGAGAGATTTTGGCGTCACACAAATCTTGAGTGTAGGATTACAATATGAAATGACCATCTGAAATTCGCAATTTAAAAGGCCGTAGGTATGATAAGTAGCCAAGAGGAGGGGTGGATCGTCCAATCCGATGCGTGCGCCACTTGTATGCCCCTGAGATGATATCGTAAGGGCTAGGCTATTATATATTATATAATGATGAGCTCAAAGAATGCTTTGAGCCTTTATTCAACATCAGAAAATATACTTAGGCATCTTTAAATATGAAGTTATTTCAAAGCCTAAGTAAAAGATTAACCTTCAAAGAGAACCAACATACCTTCTCCTTACCACTCCCTCACCTCTCCAAGCCTCCACACCCCCGACCACCACCCCTTACGCTGGGGGCACGCCCCCAGACCCCCTTATAAGCTCACTTCGTTCGCGACCCCACCGCCGCCCCCCGCCCAATCCCCTACAGAGGGTGGAAGCATCGGATTGGATGACCCACCCCGAGAAGATCATATAGCCGGGATTGTTTTGCGGTAAAAACAGGGGGAAATGATCTTAACGGCGTAAAACCCACTCTGTTTAGTCCAATCCGATGCTTCCACCCTCTGTATGATAAAGTAGCCAAGAGGAGAATATATGATAACTCATCAATAAATCACCAACCCCCACACTACCCCGCATCTCCCTCTTTCATCCAGACACCTGTGGTGGAGTAGGACAAATGAAACGCAAGAAACAGCAGCAAATAAAACGCAAGCAAAACAGATCGGAACTATGCCCGCATAATGGTCGAGAGAATGATCCCAACAATTCCAACGCAGTGGTAGCACTGGCTGAACTTTTTTGGAGTATTTGCAACGTGGTGGTAGCCCGAAAGAAACTAATCCTTCCCCGCAGACCTGCATCGCACTTCCAGCGTAGCGGTATCACCAGGAACAAAAGCTAACTTGTCACGAATTCCCCACAACCCGTAGCAAAAGCTTGTACGCCAGTGTCGCAGTAACACATGCACGGCAACAAAACAAAACCCAATTCCCCGCACCAGTATTGGAACCACGATTCAACACCGAGCACTTTCGGTGCTACGATATTTGTATTACAATAGCAAAATTTCCCGAGGATTGGCATGAAAGTTACCCGAGTAGGTTCCAACTGCATACAGATCCTCTCAAATATCATCCACGGGTTTGGTAACGAGACTTCGTAACATAGTGCTTTCTGCAACGAAGCACTGCAGCTCGAATCGTCACCGGTAAAGGCCCGGGATGTCTGACAGGCTTCATAGTAAGCTGCAAGAGAACGTTATTTCAAAAGCAATATTGATCCCTGAACGTCATGTGTTCAGCTGCGTATAATATTCACGTAGCCAGAGCAGGCAAAAAAGAAAGGGAAACGCCAAGGGCATGCTGTGGAAGGAAGATTTGTGCGGTGGAGCTTTTGTAAAGGAGCACCGAGAATGTGGTTACTGCTTACTCGAGTACTCGCTAAAGCAAGAGTGTACGACATTTCGTAGGTGGTACCATGGATACAAAGCGGGATGAAGGCGTGGCGGGGTAGTTGTGGTCGAGTGGGGTGCATATTCTTTAACGAAGCGGACAAAGTATTGACTGAGGAGCTGAGATTTGTTGAGGTTTTTGATGGCCACGTCTTTGAGGTGGGCGGTGTAGACTCGCAAGGGATTTTCAAAATAGTCTTCCTCTGTGTCCGTTGGATAGAGGTGCGAGCGGTATTCTCAACTTTGAGTAAGTTTCCCGACTGAAACAATACAAGAACGGTAAGGCGGTAGGATCGTCAAGCCACTGCGGGACGTCTTTACAACTAGGCCTGCGAGCGAGTTTGTAAATAGAAGTGATCTTCTCAGCAATTCGTTACACATTTTCCAGAGCGGTCCACGGTTGAAAATCCGACTTCCACAATCTCTGATGATCGGGCACACGATGCTTGCCCCAGATCGAGCTTCCCTCCAGGAGAAAAGTGCCTGCAGTTGGTTCTACCGGTAGTAAAACCGGTATCTCGGGTCGTCGTAAACAAGAAGGTGCTTCATCCACGGGTTTGGTAACGAGACTCCGTCAACAGGTCTCGTAATAGCATAGCCTCCCGTAAAGCCATACCGGTATCACATATTTCTTCCCTCTTTTCAACTCTCACCATCCGAAAACTCCCCCTCTGCCTCTCTCCTCAGCACTCACTCTCCTCCACAACCCCGACCACCACCCCTTAATCTGGGGGCACGCCCCCAGACCCCCCTATAAGCTCACTTCGTTCGCGGCCCCACCTCCGCCCCCCGCCCAATCCCCTACGAGTGAGATTGGGGCATCAATCGGTCACTTGAGAGATGGACACGTGGGGGCTTGATTATGTGCATTGAATCCAAATCGAGGGCCATGAACGACGGCTTAGACAGCCGAGAGTTGAATCTGGACACGGGCGGGTACTGAGTTGTACAAAAGACGGGAGTAACTGTGACGTTGCGGCGTAAAAAAAAATGTAAAAGTCCAACGGAACAAAAGCAATAAAAATGAGAACACTCTAACGGCGGAAACCAAAAACGGAGTTCAACAAAACAAAAGCAAAGAGCGGGATATTCGTATGGATGGAGAAGAGATGCAAAGTGAGTTCCTCCACAATGATTCCTACTGTGCCAGTTCATCCACGACGGAGAACGAAGGCGCGCGTAGGGCTTACGATGAAGGAGCTCTCTCTCTCTCTCTCTCTCTCTCTCTCTCTGCTCTGGGACGGAATGCAAGTTCTCCTCCAGGATGACACGATGGAGTTTGCAACACGCAGGCCGGATTTCGATTGGGTTGAGTGTGCACTTGCACGGCGTGGAAAGCAAGAATATTTGCGAGCTGCTCGTGTTAGCGTGGTGGTGTTGCTTTCTGTCCCCAAGCTGGGATTTTGTGATGTACCTTGCAACGTCAACCAACAAGCCGGATTCCCTTTTCGTCAGACATGCAATTGTGAGGCGCTCACGATGAAAGATCACACGGCGTCCGGCCCCCACTCAGAGTTGTGAGGCACGGGAAGATGTTGATGTTGATGTTGAAAGTGGGAAAGTTGAGCTGTGTTCCGTATCCACCTCTGGTTGCGCAAAAGATTTTGAGCAAGGATAAAAGCATGTGTCGCCAGATGGTCCGTGCAAGAGCTGGGACCGCCTGCTGGCCAAGGCGCAGAAATTGTGCGGGGTGAATGGTGACTTGGATTCACCACCTTCCGGCCGAGATACCCATGGAGAGCCCTCAAGGTGTACATTTGTCTCGTCTCAAGATCGCTCTCTACTCGTCTCATGATATGGCAGTTTCCTCTACGTCTCACCACGGATTCAAGGCCCAACCAACCAACCAGCTCGGCGTCCGGCGACTAAGGTACCGTTGTACGTCATATGTCGCTGTTGCCCACCATCGGAAGTGGTGCAGCTGTCCTGAGCTTGTGGATACCTAGGTACTTGGTTCGAGGCACAAAACCATCATCCTGCATAATCTTAAGCCGTTGAGTCTGTGGAGACGGCTGCTGTGTAGATCCCCTTTTAACGGTACGGAGTATTGAGCCCCTCGACTCAGTGACTTGCCTGCAAAAGGAAGTCTTTCGCGCAATAAGAGGGGTTTTGCCCTCTGCCCTGTCCGTTTCGCTCTTTACCCCTCCTCGGAATGTTATACCGAGTTAAACGCGCGCCCATGGGTGTGTTGGCGCAGGCACCTACCTGCAAAGAATTCGTGTCAAAGTGCAGAAGTTGAAAGTGCAAGAAGATGGTGTAATTCGCTTGAGCCATCCCACTTCCTTTTGTGTGCATACGAGTCTATCTCTGATTCTGCCTATGCAAGTACCGACAGGTATCGTGAGATACTGAAATGAAATGAGAATAGCTACTTCGCGAGTACGTACCCCACTAGCCCACCAAACCCCTGGCCGCCATTCGTCGACCGCGATCGCCGAGGTACGAAGGTTTCCGCTCGTCGCCGTTTTCCACGGCTGTGCCTCTGTGAAAACAGTTCATGCCAGATAGCGGATGCATCTGTCAAGCCTGCGATCGCATCGAGATGAAGCAGGAGCCAGCAAGAGCCAGCAAGAGCCAAGTCACTAATAAGGCCGTACTGAAATCTCTTCCTCCTTTATGACAGGGCTACTTACTCGAGCACGCAGCTAAAGAGCTCTATTCAACGCTACTCTCCCCTTTAGTAGGTTTTTGACGATTCTGGTGTACCTTTGTACCGCAAACTCCCGTACCACGCCTCCAAGTCTCGTCGCCTTCCGGGCCAACCCGTCCGCGTTATGCGACGCTCAAAATAAATCATTTAGCTTCACGCTTCACGTACAGTAGGCGAGCGAGTTATGATGTGCTGATCTAGATCCGTCACTCGGTGGGGACATTCTTTCTCTTCCCCATAAGACGAACTCGCCCGTCCATCAAGCTGCATCAATCAGCCTACCAGCCAACCATCTTGCACCGACAACACCACCACCACTACGTAATTGCCTCCAATCACTCGCGGCCTCTCACGCGCCTTTCGTCCCATTGAAGGAGATCACCCCCCAGGTGCATCAACTCTCGACCTGTACCTACATCCGACCCCTGGTCCAGCAGACCCTTTGCTTGAGTTGCTCCTCGACCCCGCCATTCGCCATTCGCCATTCGCCATTCGCCATTCGCCATTCGCCATTCATCGCTCTCAACACCTGCGCAACAGCTCATCCGCCATCACGAGCCAGTCCACGTCTCCTGGCGCCCAAAAATCCCCATCGGGCTGGCAAATAGAGCTCCCCCTCTTTGCACTTTGCCTCTTGCTCAGAACCCCCCACACCAAAGGAACGCGGCTTCTGTTTGGACCACAACATTGGCACTGTAACCGGACAGCAACGCCATCTAGAGTTGCCAATTCCAGCTTCCCCTCGCCCACCAACCAGAGGAGGACCTGCAGCCAGCAACACCACCACCATCTCCATCATCCATTACCATTACCACAACAACCCACAACCTCCACGACACACGTCCGCAGGAGAGACGGCCAAGAATTGCGACAACGACGTCCTCTTCCCCGCAATTTCGGTGGTCCTACCCGAGCCAGGACCGCTACTCGCCTCAAACAAAAACCCTTTTTGCATGCAAGACGCACAGCATTCGGTTAGCCAGTTTGCCAGACCCTGAAGGCGTGCTGTTGACCCTGTTGTGCAGCACGGCAAAGCTCTTAAGAGCAACGGCCCACCCATCTAGCTCCCCTTTTTCTTCTGCTCCAGCCTACCCGCGCATCTTAAACCTTTATCAAGAGCGTGTCACAGAATGAAAAAATAAGCTGAGTTGAGACAATCAATTCCACCGTTTCCCGTCTACTGCGTGGGATTTTTTTATTCCCGCCTATTCCGGATTCAAACAGCGAGTACAATTCGCTTGTGTGGTGGCATCAGCTGAACAGAGCCAACAACCCCCATCCCTCCTCCTTTTTTCTCGCCTCTCCTCTCGCCTCCCTCATTCTCGCCTACTCCAGCCTTAGCAACCACATCACATCACTCGCAGCCATCTCTCTTGAGGTCACCCAGAGCAATACTCAAGCCGTGCGTACCTATCAACCATAATCACGCTTCTCTATACCTACCTACCTACCCATTGCACCCTCGTTACGCCGTTGCCGAGAGCTGATTGCGCGTGTGCGACTCCGCCTCAAATTCCGGTTTGTGACTCGCAAGCCATACACCTATCTTACGTCCAATCGTACTTCAGATCCATCCCACCAACTCAATCGTATTACGAACATCTGAGTCGGTCGGATCGGTAGCCGTGCAGCGTTGGATATCGGGTGGCTGCAAGGCACTGCTTTGACCGAGGTCAGGCTGCATGAACATCCTAGTCAACTTGACCTAGATTCCAGCCTAGCTGGAGGTATAGAAGCATCATGAATGCTCAAGTATCCTTTATTGTAAGTCGCCATGTCTGATTACGTCGATCTACATCAAGTTACTCTTTTCGTCCATCCACAAATGACTGGAAAAATTTCCCCCATTCCTATGAGCCAGTCACAAATCTGATCAGGCTAGAGATGCGCAGTATAACTTGTAGTTGCCTCTTTTGTATTTTTATGATGAAGCATGGCTATTGCAAGGAATCTCAAGCGTGTCATCTTTCGTCCTTCGTTTATATCTTCCACCTCTCATCGCAATGTCGGCTTTTCATTCATGTCTGAAACAAATGTCAAGCCGATTCTCTATACTCATGCTGATAGTCAACAGGAGGGACAGTTTAGCCTCATACATATCCCTCTTCCACTCTACTCGGCTCTTCTCCAACCAATATTACGAATTCTCCTACCTCATGGCGGACAAACTGGAAGTGAAGAGCCTGAAGGCCTGTTAGAAGGTTTATCTGTCGATAACAAACACGGCTTCCTCAACATCAGCGTTACACCTATCGAGTGCTCCATCGTCTGTCACACATCATGGGCCAAAAACATCTTCCAACCCGTCATCAACAAGTTACCAAAAGAATCCTCAAAACAAGTCCAAATTTCCAAAGAAATATATACAGTCTTTTCCGTCAACAGTGCCGGTATGGAAGCTGGACAACGAGTTATGGACCTTACAGCTCCCCTCGCTATGGCCGGCATCCCAATTTTCTTCATCACGACGTACTATACCGATTTCATCTTGGTTCCGAGTAAAGACCGTCAAACCGTTGGTACGGCACTTGTGGAACGCGGTTTTGAATTCTCGGAAAACGATTCAGCGTATGTGGTTCCAACGTCTGTCAACCATGTAAGAAACCACTCTTCCACGCCTTCGGAACCTCCTTCTACACCACCACCAACCAATGTCGCCGAGTTGCAAATCCGCACCTTTTCACAACTTCGGAAACGCAATGTCATCCCTTTCGTCGAGCAAGATCTTCACTTGGTGCAATGTTCAGGCAAGGAAATCATGCCGCAAGACGATTACCTAAGTCGTTCCCACCACAACGGCAATGGTCATGGCCATGCCATCCCAACCTCATGGCTAGATAACATCGACCCAAAACTCCACCTCGCGCTAGTCGCCGCCCTCGCCCAACAACCACGCTTCCTCTCCGTCACACTAGCCCAAGACGACGCCCCCTCCCTCCTCCTCGACAAATCCCTCCTCTCCATCTTCGGGAATTCAATCGGCGGAGACATGGACTGTGATCTCATCCCCATCTTCCTCGACCTCGTCGACCTGCCGCTCGAAAGCACGGGTATCGTGTGCGGCGTGGCGGGTAAGCTGGTCGAGGAGATGCGCGGCATGGAAGGGGATGGCGAACTGAGTTATCTGAGTACGGCTCGCGCGGGTGCCGTCGTGTTGAGTTGTGAGGGGAGTGTGAGAGCGCTGGATGCGCTGGCGCCGCTGCTGGAGAAGAAGGAGTGAGGTGAGCGAGCCAGCCGTGTTGGGAGGTGATGAAGTGAGATGCGAGTACGAGATTGATCCGATGATTCTGGCTTTGGTTGGTGGCGCCACCCGCTTGATATCTCCAAGCACATGATCGAAAATCCGCCTACCCGGTTAGAGACCTCGCCACTTCATATCACGCCCACGATATACACAACGACATGAACATATAACCTCGCCACATACCACGTTTTTCATATTTCAAAATGGGTGGTGGGAAATTTACTTGAAGCATTTACTTTCGAATACATTTTGCATCTAGGATAGGGTTGCATCTATCAGGCTTATGGAGGAATGAGAGGGAGGGAACAATTTTCTATTCGAATGCTAGCACATATTTTGCATCTATCAGGCTTATGGAGAAATCTAACAGGAGGGTGGAGGGAGGAAGGCATAACAAAAATTTCCTTGCCGTATATACATTTTTGCATTTTTGTTTGTTGTTCGCTATGATTAGCGAGGCGTTGGTTGTGTCAGGGTATCAGGACGACGATGTACGATCCTAGAATGATGGATAAATTGACTACGGACTATGAAAGAGGTCAAGGCTACGAAGGCCTATTATACTAAGATTGCACGTGACGGCCGATTGATTCCCTCACAGGTTGTTTACTTTGTTGTTTGCTTGGCCTCTTTTTTCATATACCGTTGCTGCGTGCTTTTCGGGGATCATTCGCGCGGAGGTTCGAGGAGGGGTTTGATGGACGGCTGCAGGTCGTATGGTAGCTGGTGGGTGCAGGTTGCATTGAGAGAGAGTGGGGAGGTGGGAAGGTGGAGGGAATGGGAGAAGGGGGGAGGGGAGGGGTTGTATGATAGGTTGAAGAGTTGGGAGAAAGGGGGGAGAGGTGTTGGGAAGGGGAGGGATGGGATGGGAAGGGATTTGGGATGAGGAAGGGTTATAATATGAGGAAGGGGATTTGGGAGAGGGAGGGGAAGGTATAAATATATAAACAAATAAGGAAAAAAATAGGAAAACGAAATGATAAAAATATTTTGAAACTTGTATGTTATGGTATGAGGGTATATGAGATCGATTGCTTATACTTTCTTATATTAATAATCAATTATTCCTCCTTCCTTCCTTTCCTTCTTATTGGAATATATTCGCTAGAATATAAGGTAGTACATATACCCTGAAGATAACCTCACATCCCCTCTCTTAAACCCTCTTCCTCTTATACGAATATATGAATACCAGAACCCTACAACGTAGAACCACCCCTGTAATACCAACAATTCCTCTTTTCTCCCTCCTCTTCCTCCTATCCTTTCTTCTCCTTCCCCTTCCCCCTCCTTATTCCCCCGCCTAAACACAATACACAACAAACAAACACCGTAAACACTATATCCGCTTCCCTATTATCCCCTACTCACCTCCCCACTTTCCTTTAATCACTTCTTCTCCATCCACCTAATTTCTAAGTCCCAAGTATAAAAATCCGTTGATATCTTAAGCTAAGCAGAGGAGAAGGTGAACTTGATTATCATCGCATTATTTACCTACGAATATTACCTCTGGTATCTCTTCCATGGTTAAAAGACACCTTTTTGATCTATACCCATAATGCCTATATGATCGACGTCGCTAGGACCACTTAGAGCCCTAAGGACCTCGCTTATATAAGGGGTACCCCATCAAAGCAATTTTCTGGAAATCGAAACCATAATTAAATAAAACAAAAATTTAAAACTAGCTAATATTTAATGAAAGCTCTTTAAATATATTTTTAATTTATTTTTAGGATAATATTTGATAATATAAATGCGAGTTAAAGTCTATGCCAAGGTAGTCCGAGTACTACACCCTGGCATACATCCTGGCACCCTCAAATATATGTCCCTTAACCATAGAAGAGATATCTCCTCTCTCATTCCATCATCCACACCAAAATGCCCTCCTTCCTACAACTCCTTCCTTGCAAATCCCATTCCTATTATCTATACATCTGTCACACAATAGGCTAAGAAAGAAGAGCCTTAAATGGAAGGATAAATTGATTGATTGATTCATATCTAAGAAGATAAGAAGGCCGCGGAGAGTATATATATGCTTGGAGTGACAATATCCTTGATATCCTTCCATATAATTCGTCCTATTTCACTAATATAATGAATACCGCTTTTATCTCAAGTCAAGGAAAACCTGAAACTGAAGCGTTAATACTAATAGAAACTAATCTATATAAAACTGTATGATGAAAATAACGCTAAAACTCCCATTTCAACACTGGATGAGATAACCCTATCTTACACCTATTAACACTCAACTTCGTATAATACACAACTCTTTACTAAACCACAAAATATTTCTAGCAAACCAAGCTTAACTTCCACCTTCCTTCCTTCCTTCCAAACCCCAACTTCCTTCCTTCCATCATTCCATCACCTCAAAATCCATCTCCCCCCCCTCAAACCCTCCTCAAACCCTTCTCCGCCTTCACTCCTTCACCCCTTACCCCCAATCTCCCCTATATAATTTAGAAACCCATAAACTATAACCTATCAAAGACTTTTATACCAACCAACCCCTCGCTTAATCCCCTCTCCCTTTTTCTATCCAATGTCGGGCAATGGTCGCCATGGCATTACCATTGACCCTTAATGGTTGGTACCACACCATTTGGAATATTAGATGGTTGGTACCATTAAATATGGTTGGTACCATGGTATTCCATGGTAGGCCGGATATAACGGATATAATCGAACGGCCAATAGGAGAGTTTATATCTCATCTCTAAGCCCCACCCCTCTGAATAGTTACACTTTTTAAATCCCGAATTTGATATACCATAGAAGAAGCGAGCATTAATTATGATTTAGATACAAAAGTAAAGAATACTGAAAATCGTATATACTCACTAAAACTGGGAATAGTTACATTTATGTACTTAGGTACTTACCATATGGAATTCCATGGTACCACCAAGTACAAAATGGTTGGTACCACACCATTTGAGACTCAATATGGTTGGTACCATGTGGTAAATACCATGGTATTTATTACGATGTGCCCGACATAAACAATCCTTCTCTTTCAATGCTACGAAATTTAGGGTTCACATAAATGAAAGCAATACATTCTCATACCTACAGACCAAATAATACTCCTTCCTTCCTTATTATTCCCCTTAACCAAAACACAAGTATGAAACCAAACGTCTTCTGACTTCGCTCTCTCCCCGCAAAGTAGTGAAACATTCGGAAGAGTATCCCTTTCTTCCCTATCCTGTTCTCCCCCCCGTCTCCGCAAACCCAAAATAAAACCACCCCCCATACCCATCCCATACCCATACCCATCTCCTCTCCGTGCATAAACAATAACTCCGCTTCCTTCATCATCACTTCACCATCACCTGCTCCATCCCTCCTAATCCTCATCCCCATCTCCATCCCCATCCCCATTATCAAAACACTCCGCATACACAAAGCACCAGTAACAAAG
This sequence comes from Hymenotorrendiella dingleyae, assembly GCA_003988905.1. NCBI lineage: Eukaryota > Fungi > Ascomycota > Leotiomycetes > Helotiales > Helotiaceae > Hymenotorrendiella > Hymenotorrendiella dingleyae. The sequence goes on from QYAP01000390.1 coordinate 42,222, forward strand.
CTCATCACAAGACATATCTAACTAACTTTTCCTCCCCAGATCCCCCCATCCCCCTCCACACCTCCACATCCCCGTCCATCCATCCGTTTCATTCTAGGGACACACTTTTGCGGGGACTGACTTTTGCGGGGATGGCTGGGGCCGCAAGCGAAGGCGGGGAAAACACTTGTTTCCTGTCCCTCCGGAGGACTCTTCCTGGCTTGACTACTGTACAAGCATTCACACTTTCCCCCTTTTCTTTTGGTTTCTCGATAAGCACCTCCCTCCGTTGGTATGCGCAAATCTGGAGTTTGGTGAAGGAATCGATGGGTACTACAAGTGATGTTTGCTATGAAAGAGGGCGAGACATGGGAGGAGAGCTGAGTTGACCAAGGAAGGGTGAGTGTGAAGCAAGAGGTCACTTCCAAAATCAGGTTCGCAGAACTACTCTCATTAATGCTAAATGCGCGTACTTCAATCAGGTAAGGACGCAAGTCCAAGCAATGTGCCCACCTCCCCCTCTGTCACAATTCCGCAGAAAGTAACTTGCCGTGAAAAAAAGAACCCCCTGCAGTAACCCCTATCTGCTCATACAATCCATAACCTCATTCACTTTTGTCCAATTGGCTTCAAATACACCTCCCCGTTTCGGCTAATCTCTCAATCGCCACCTTCAATTTCCACAAGAATCATCATCGGCATCCTATGATCTGCAAGTATCCTGTAGCGATGTTTTGAGACAAGAGACGTTGCTGTACCAGTGATATCCAGTTTAAGCGCCATCATCCTCGATGCGGATAGAACCCTCCTGACCCAAACCATTGGCCCACCATCCCTCAATACTTGGAGAAGAGCGATGAGCGATGAGAAGCCAGAAACCAAAGGCTGGCTTGGCCAAGACATCGAGGATAGCATAAGCAAAGATCTCGCCATCAACACCCCAGATACGAGCTCCATCACCAACAGCCCAGACGATTGGGTACAAGGTCCAGAGGACAAGAGTGAACCCACCAATGGATGCGAAGAGTGTTCCGGTCTTGCTCTCAGCAGCAGCTTTGCGACCTGGAATAGCAAGAAGATAGATAATGACGAGGTAGGCGGCGCAAGACATGGCATAGTATCCCCACTTTTGACCATCAGTGGCGCCGAATGCTGCGAAAAGACCGAGGAGAATCATGAGGATATCAGCAACGACGGCGACGACAATGTTTGCACCGTTCAAACCAGCGAGGAATGAAAGGTCAAGGAGAAGGAGTGGTGTGGTGACAGCCCAGTCGACATAACGAGCCCAGAAAACTTGGCGGTAGACGTATACAACAGTCTCTCCATACTTGTGGGATGATTCGGTCAAGATGATCTCAGCGAAAGAGTTTCCATCACCAGTTGCCATGGCGAAGTAGGAAATCGTAGCGAAAAGTGTGATGAATGTGGTAACGACGTGGAAGAGACGTTTTTGCTGGTACAGCGTTAGCAGATATTAAAACCTTAGTAGAATCAGTAAACCTACGACTGGAACTCGATATGCCATGGCAGCGAATACGACTGTCGAGATAAACATGAGAACGAAAACAACCTGTTACAATATTAGACTGAGTTGATAAGTGTGGCTAGATCAATCTTACCCAGAGAGCAGTGCCTCCAGACGCTCCGACCTTCTCATACTTGGTATTTGGAGTAGGAACAACAGACGGAAGGGCGGTGGGTTCAGGCTGCGAGGATTTTCTGAACGCCTCAATGACTTGAGCTGGTTCGATCATAATGGCGGTTTACTGATATTCCTGTAAATGTAATGCAATGCAATGCTATGTTGCTGTGATGTATGGTAGAAAGACAAATGTTTGGATGATGGAAAAGAACTGATGTGGGAGGAAGGAGAAGAAAAGGTTCTGGAAAGAGGGGAAGGGTATTCATTCGTAGTCTAGTTGAAATGATGACGCGACGAGCTACTAGGTACCTAGGTAAGCCGAGTGGTTTGGCAGGAGCGATAGACTCTCGTCTCGTCTCAAGTACCTACAGTAACCAAGGTAGCTTGGAAGCTCTAAACAGCTCTCCCCAGCTCCTTCCCCCTCTCTGTAAACTACCGAACCAACCGGCATTCCATTCAACTCCACCGATGAGGGGGAACGAATCAGCGTCGCACATGTAACTTTCCACTGGTGTAGCGAGGCCCGGGATTGACTAATTGCATCCCTTCACATAACTTAACGGCCGAAGTTCATTTCCTTCTGCTGCTAGCTGTAGCTACAGAAGCACAAAGCTCCTCAGGTAACCAAGGTAGCTAGGGGGATCTGAAGCCCACGGACAGTCTCTTCATGCTCTCCTGACTTTTTCTTTTTAGAATTGTGAAGATTCAATTGAAGCCTTTGATTGCCGTGATTGGATCCCAAAGAGAAGGGGGATGTCCCAGGATTTCTTGAGTGCATAATAACTCCTAATAGGAGCGGATTCTCCGGGTTTTGCGATGGTAGATGATGATTCGATGTTCCCTTAGGACGTCATGAAAAGCATCGACATCAGCCAAGCTCCCGCGTGCGGGGACGCGGTCTGGCCCAGGCCGCAGACTGGAGAAACAGCTCAAGCAAGCTATCACGAAAGGAAAAGCCCCATTTTCCGAGCTGACATCCCAGACCATCACCTCCTATGGAATCTTCACTTCTAATGAGGATTTTATGGTCCAAACCACGCTAAATCACGGGTCGGCGCTCAATCTCCGACGCATTAAGCCCAATTCGTCACCATAACAACACCACTGCATACCGACCCCGCCTAAACAAGATCAATTAATTAATAACTTCGTAATTATCGCACCAAAACAACACGCAACACGTCTCGCAAATCTGCAAACTCTTCATCATACCTTAATCCTTTACTATAACGGCTAATATAATCATTCGCGATTAGAACTAGGCGCTTTTAAGCGTAAAAACCTTCGCGTAAGCTCCATCTATTACATAGGCAATAATTCTTCTTTAAGGCTATATTAACCCTTCTAGCACATAAATAATTGCTTAAATAGCTCGGTAAGATACTAATATAAGTGGAATTATATTGTCACAGGCTAGGAGGGTGAGTAGCTTTACCACTAGACCAACAGTGAACTGCCCAAAAAGGGACTATTATTGGATGGAAGTCCAATATGCT
>QYAP01000040.1:0-108826 GCA_003988905.1 Hymenotorrendiella dingleyae
TAATTGTGTTCCAAAGTGATGGGTGGTGGGGAAGTGCGCCGCTCGGTGATATGCGCCGCTCGGTGATATGCGCCGCTCGGTGATAAACCACGTTATTATTTTAAGAGTTTATTAATATTATCTTTATAATCTATAAAAGAAAAGATATTCTATTTAGTTTATTTAGTTTTAAATATAATCTTATAATTTAATTTAAACTTTTTTTCGAATATTATAAAAATTAAAATTAATATTTCTTCGTTTTCAATTAAATTCTATATTTAATTATATATTTTCTAAAATATTTTAATAAATAAAGCCTTTTATTTACTTTTCTATTTAATAATTATTTTTTAAACTTCTTATTTATTTTAAGCTTTGATATTACTTTTATTATAAAAGATTCGAATTAATTCTTTAATTAATTTTTCTTTTAAATAATTATAAGTTTTAACTTATCGTAAAGTAATATAATAAAATTTCGATTAATTATTAACCTTAATAAACTTAAAAATAAAAGTAATTCTAATCTTATTAATTTCATTTATAATAATAATAAATATAATAAATATATTATATATTTAATTAAAGGTTTTAATAAAGTATTTATATATAAAAATAATAGTTTTTTTATATTTATTTAATTCTTTATTTCAGAAAATTCTTTTAAAAGGATATTATAAATATTTTTAACTTTTTTCTTTTATATAAAATATAAATTCTTTAAAAAGTTTTTATAATAAGATTTTCTATAATTAATATATTTATTAATAATAAATAAATTTCTTAATCGATTATATAATTAATTATATTATTTTATTATTCTATTTTCCTTATATTTAAAGAGTTTTATAATAAATAGAATAATTTATTATATTTTTATAATTTTATTATATTTTTATAATTTTATTATATTTTTATAATTTTATTATATTTTTATAATTTTATTATATTTTTATAATTTTATTATATTTTAATAATATAATATTCTAAGTTATATTAATCGGATTATTAATAAGATTATTTTATAATTTTAAGAGTTCTTAGAATATATTTTTATTAGTTTATAATATAGAATTTTTTATAATTTATATATAATTTCTTTTTATAAGAATTATATATTAATTTATAATGATTTATATATAATTTTTTTTATAAGGATTATATATTAATTTATAATAGAAATTTCTTAGATTTTATATAACTTTTATATAAAGTATAATATATATTCTTTAAAGGTTATATATAAATTTAAAGGTTCTTAAATATAATTTTTATATAAAATATAATATATTTTCTTTTTAAAGGTTATATACTAAATTTTTTATTAGTTTCTTAAGTTTATAATGATTTTTATATAAGGTATAACATACTTTTTTCTTAAAGGTTATATATATATTCATATAAATTCTTTTAAATTTAAATAATAATTTCTTTTAGAATTATAGATTTAAATATTAGAAGCGCGAAAGCCTTATAACCTATTAAAATAAAATACTAATATAAATTAATTAAATTAGGTAACCTTCTAAGAGAATAGGAGACTAGTATTATATAAGTATTATAGATAGATTAATTATAAGAATAGTAGATAGGCCATATAAATTCCAATATTAGGCGACATCCCCACCAAAACCAACAGGCTTTCTCTTCCCACCACTCTCCGGCATAATCGCCATAACTTTATACACCTTCCCCATTCCACTTCCCCCGCGATCAACAAGTCTCTTCCAAGAGCCCTCAATAGCCCTCTGTCTCTCCTCAACATCTTTCCCACCCACATCCCCATTTCCAACCACTGCCCCAAGGCTCTTAATCAACATCTCCGCCCTCTCCCTAATCCCCATCGCTCCAAGCCACATTCCCTGCTCCACAGGTCCATAAACCTCCACGCCCTCACTCGTCTTCAAACTCGCTTCCGCTAACGCCATAAAATCCACATCCGCGCTCAGATCCACCAGACCGGGCTTCTCAAACGGGCTCACCATTCTATGTTCCCTTATGCCCCTCAGACTGTTAATCGGTACCGTATCGCTTGTGCCATAGTCCAAAATCAGGGCAGCGCCAGAGGGATTGGGTTTAGGATGCTTGGGAGAGCCCCCGATGAAGGAGGATATGGTGGAGGCGTAGGCGAGGGACTCGGGAGATATCTCGATGAGAGAGCCTGGGGTGGGGAGGAGCGCTTTGTAGCGTGGAGAGAGGTGTGGGAGGTAGAGGGAGTGGGGCGTTGCGGCTTTGGAGAGGGTGAGTTGAAATTCTAGGTTCTCCTTTTTGGAGTCTGGGTTCATGGAGGGAGGGGTCGGTGAGACGACCATTTCGCGCCACTGGGGGCCGCTTTGTGAGGATGATTTTTTGGAGGCTGCTGCTTCTGGCGCGAGTTTGTGGGTGCCGGTTGGGGTTTGGATAATATCTGGTTGGGTTTCTTGAGGTGCTGGGGGGACGGATTGGAAGGCGTGGATGGGGAGGGCGTCGAAGAATTCGTGGGCTACTATGAAGGGGGTTTGATTTTCGTCTGTGATTTGAGTTATTGATATATTCTTATTAGGTGAAATAGGCAACTTACGCTGCGGCACAAACCGGATGTTCTCTGTCCAGATGATAGGGATACCAGCATATTTACTTATACTCTTATAAGTCATTTCATTTTCCTCCATAACCGCATCATCACCACACAAAAGTCGTTTCTGCGCATCCCTCAACGCTGGACTCGTCTCCACCATATACACAGCATCGATACTCTGTCTCATATCTTTGAATCTTTGTATTGTCTATATAAATAATCAGTATACATTTCCTTCCAAAAATGCCATATGTGGTGAAAACATACACGCAGCATATCATCCATCAAAGTCCCCCTCCCCGGCCCAATCTCAATCAGATTCACCCCCCTCCCCTTCTTCCCCTGCGCCATCCATTCTGCCACAAACCAGATACCCACTAGCTCTCCGAAAATCTGTGAGATCTCGGGTGAGGTGATGAAGTCTCCTTTTTTGCCGAATTGGTCGCGGCCTTCTTGGGTGGTTGTGTAGTAGCCACCGACGTCGGATGTTAAGCACATTCGCATGAATGATGCGAGAGGAATTGGCCCTGTTGCCTGGAGATAGGATTAGTATAGGTGGATTGAAAGGATTAGGGAGGGGAGGAAGGTACAGTAATAGCTTCAGAAAGCTGTTTTGCGAGGGGCGTCGACCATTGTCTTGTCTCTGAAGACGACCATCTTACACAGCTACCTCCTCTATATTTCCCCCTCGCAGCATTGCGCAAGGCATTTCTTGCTTGACTCGAAATAATTGACCTCATACCGGCCAAGTTTAATTATCACCTTTTCATTTCAGTTGTAAGAAAACAGCCTCTCGTCCAAAGTCGTTGTTGTCGAGGTCGGGTCTCAGTCGCAAAATAAATTTCAGCCATGACGTTGCAGCCTCGTCAAGTCAACAACGCCAGACCTCGACACCCACAACCCCCCGAACGCTCACTCCACAACCACAATGTCTAGCAAGCCCAAATCGCGCTGGGCAGACGACGAAGAAGACGCAGCTTTAGAAACCCAGCGAAAACACGAAAAGGAAGAAAAGAAACGGGCTAAAGCGGAAAAGGCGCGCAAGGCGGAAGAAGATGCTGCACAGCTTGCAAAACAGCAAGAAGCCGAATCACACAAAGTGCCAGACCCAGCACAATCCGAACTCACATCCCGTCCCTCAAAACGACGGAAACTATCACCGCCCGCACCCTCAGAACCAGCTTTACCGCGAGAGGATCTCCCACCGGCCAAACTCCTGCGGTTTCCCGCGCCAGCCTGGAAAAAATGCCGGAGCGTCGAGGACTATGAGAAGCTCAATGATATTGAAGAGGGTGCTTATGGGTGGGTTTCGAGGGCCAAAGATATGAAGACGGGGAAGGTTGTGGCGTTGAAGAGGCTGAAGATGGATAATGCGAATGATGGGGTGCCTGTGACTGGCATGCGGGAGATACAGACGTTGATGGATTGTGATCATATTAATATTGTTACTTTGCGGGAGGTGGTAGTCGGGGAGGATACGAGTAAGATTGAAAAGTACGTCTTCCCTTCCTCCAATTGCAATTGCCCAATTTCAATCACTATCAAGAAATGTATATATGTACTAACTCCCTCCCCAGCATCTTCCTCGTCCTCGACTTCCTCGAACACGACCTCAAAACCCTCCTAGAAGACATGCCCGAACCCTTCCTAACCTCTGAAATCAAAACCCTCCTCCTCCAACTAACCTCCGGAATCTCCTACCTACACCAAAACTGGATCCTACACCGAGATCTAAAAACCTCCAACCTCCTCCTCAATAACCGCGGCGTCCTCAAAATCGCAGACTTCGGCATGGCCCGCTACTACGGGGACCCGGGCCCCAAGATGACCCAACTAGTAGTAACCCTCTGGTACCGATCCCCAGAACTCTTGCTCGGCGCAGAACGCTATGGGACTGCCGTCGACATGTGGAGCGTAGGCTGTATATTCGGGGAACTCCTCACCAAGACCCCCCTTTTACAAGGAACCAACGAAGTCGACGAACTAACCAAGATTTTCGAGCTCTGTGGTATCCCCTCCGAAGAATCCTGGCCCGGATTCCGCCGCTTGCCAAATGCCCGCTCTCTACGCCTTCCCAAGAATCCAGTTGCGCAGGGCTCTGTCATTCGCGCGAAGTTTCCGTTTTTAACGGGAGCGGGAAGTAGACTTTTGGTGGATTTACTGAGTTTAAATCCCGAGAGGAGACCAAGTGCGCAAGAGATGTTGGAGCATGCCTTTTTCAAGGAAGATCCGAAGCCGAAGAGTAGGGAGATGTTTCCTACGTTTCCAAGTAAGGCGGGGTTGGAGAAGAGGAGGAAGAGGGGTACGCCTAATGCGCCTGGGAGAGGGAAAGCACAGGATATGGGGGCTTTGGACTTCAGTAGTATATTTGGGGGCAATAGAGACGAAGAGGAGAGGGGTGGTGGTTTTGCATTGAAGCTGATTTGAGCGAGCATACCACGCATTAGAAATGATACCACTACCGTTTGAATGTTGATACTGTATGATAGAAAAAACCAAAGTAATTTACTACAAGCCGAAGATGTCTGATAAGTTTACAGTAATTACTATTTTGTAGCCATATATACAGAAACAATAGAATTTCTTGTCAATCTCATTCCTCTCCCATTCATTATCGATGCACACGCCGATTCGTTCTGGTGCCGCTATCTATGCAAAGACCCCAACCGCAAAATGACCAGAACCATAACACCAGATTGCCACCCATTTCCCTTTCCTGCATATTCCCCTACAAAATAAGGAGTGTGTTGCAAATAATGCTGCCCATGCTTTCAAATTCAGATCGAATTATCCCAAAATACACCGATCCAACAAATAGTATTTTTCCTTCGCGCGTTTTTCCAAAGTTCGCTCAATATTCGATTTGGTCATTCGATTACCAAATTACTCCAAGGCCTGTCACAAACCAGGTAAAGCTTAGGAAGGTGACTAGTCCCATGCCAAAGACCAACTTAATGACCCTTCGCTCCATCTCGCTCATGGCTCCGCTACATGTTGCGCACTGGTATCCATCTGCAAGATCCGTGTATGGTTGTGGCGTGTACATTCCAAAAATATAACTGTCATATACGTCTAGATATCCAGGTGAAGCCGTAGCACTAATAGAGCTATCTGCATCGTAGATTACGAGAGTATATTCCGCCGTCAATAGAGGATCGGTTATACCAGAAGGCGAATCGGTGTATTGTGCCGTATCCCAGGTAATAGCATTGGTAGAGTTACCACCGCTAATGCTCATGTTGGCGGTCATCGTGTAGTAGGCACTGGCGAGGGAGTTTGTGCAAAGTACATTAAGGGCGGTAGGCGTTACAATAACATTGGTGTAGTTCCACACAAATGTAATATTGTCACCAACTTTGTAGTATTGGGAACCCGCAAGAACAGCGGGGGTAAGCAGACTGATGGAGCCGGCTTCTGCAGTAGCGTCAATCGAGATGCTTGTGCTGTTGCTGTCATCGTTGGAGGAAGAGCCGGTCAGGGTGGCCTTCGATGTGATAGTGCCGGTTTTTGAGCCTGTTGATGTAGAGTCGTCTGTGTTGGTAGTCGTGGCCTTCGCCGCTGTGCCACTTGCAGTGTCGCTATCTCCCGTTGCAGTTGCTGTCGCGGAAGCACCAGTTTGTGTCGCCGTAGCCTTTGCTGCTGCTGCACTTGTGCCTATAAATTGTTAGCACCCCCTGGATTCCAATCCTCAGCTTGGTAAGCTCACTTGAATCGTCCCTCCGTACTATTAATGCATCCAACTCTGGGAGAAACCTTGGCCATGGCCATGCTGCCGTTAATGTCGTAAGAAGGAGAAAAAGTAGCGAATTGAACTGTAGACTCGTGAAAGCCCTCATCGTGTATGTATTTCGAGTTTGTTGACAGCCCTTCGAGCGATTGTACAACCCTCCAAATATCTCGATCCTCGACCGCGTCCAACAACAGGCGTCTGCTATTCGATTCCTGGTATGGAAGGCTTCGCAGATCGATTGACGAGTTCGTGAATTGTCAGGCGTCTGTTGTTGTTGAAATGGTACCCCTGTCCACGAGTTAGCTTGCACGAACGAAAACTCGCGCAGGTCCGTCGTCCGAGGGAATAGCGAACCGGGAGCAGGCGGGTCGTCCCAGGGGTAACTTGCCTCCGCAGAAAAGAATTGTTGGGTGGTGACTGAGCCTATTCTGCACACAAAGCGACCGAGCGAGTGAGGTCTGTATGTGTATTAGGAACGAAAGTATGGGATTAAAAGGGTTGATGGTGAAAGAAAATGGGATGAGGTTGGTGAGTACGAGAGGAGGAGGTGCCCGCAAAAATCGAACGCTGGTCTTCCTTGGTCTTCGCGCTTTCCAGTGCAGGGGTCGGCTCGTGTTATCCCCACCCCTGCCGAGCCACTCTATATTTAGATTCAACATCGCCGCTCTCCGAGCTCATGAGCATAAAAAGAAGGAGCGTACAAGTTTATTCACCTGCCTCACCTATTACTTTACTTTGCCAATTGCCTGTTCACGTTGTCAATTGAGGGATCTCTCATGACCATGACCAAGTTTTCACGTGTCGGAGATATTCCTAAAGTTCAGATTCGTCCCGAGATGAGCATTGATGAACGACATGAGTGATCAGATCAGTTCATACCCCTGAACCGAGCATCGTGAACTTTAAAATGATTCATGTCACGTGTGTTATTTCTTACTGGTTCGATGCTTTTAAGCTTTGCAGGTGCTTTTGGAATCTTTTAAGAGTCAGTTTTCATTTTCATTTTCATTTCGAGTTGGAACTCGAAACACAAGGTGTCTCTAATTCCTCCTTCTCAAGTGGAAAAAGAAACGACGGTGCTCAAGTTGGCTTCTCACTGTCAGCGCCACCGCCAGTCTAGTGTACGAACAGCCTCTAAGCACCAATCTTGTTAACTCGAGTGTCTTTCCCTCCTTCGTCGGAGACACGGCTGCCGGCTAGAACCGAGGGATATCCAGATTGTCTAAGCACCAGCCTCAGAGGCATTGTTTTTTTTACAATTGTCACAGTACTGCCACAGCCATTTCAAGCGTGGTCTTTTACTCTCACAAGCATCTCTCCGCCACTCGTTGTCAACCAAAGTCCTCTGTGCTACCTTTTACAACTTTCTGCAAGCAAATTGCGCCAACGCATCTGAGAAAGGTCAACTCGGTCTAGCACCCGAACCCCTTTTACTGGCTAAGCTTCGCTCGGAGGGAATAGCCTCAAGTTGGCTATGCATAAGTACGTGATGTCACTTCGCCCACATTTTCAGAACGGCGGGGACATCAAGTGCGAGTTTAAACTCCAAAACATAGCCCCTTCCCCTTCTTTGGTCTCTCATTCCCCGGTTTCAAGAAGCAAGTCCGCAATTCACCCGTTGTGTACGGCTTGATTCTCTATCAACGCCTTCTGCGGTGAAGCTGCGGCTCTCCATGAGGCTGAGGCCCTGAGCTTTCAGTGGCGGTATTCGCTTCCCCTGTCACGAGCGCCGAGGTGCTTCACCTGTTTAAGTACACTAAAGTATTCACTACAAACCCTTCCCGCACCGCGTATCGGGACAATAGATCGTGGCGGGAAGAACTTAGTCTTCGGGTGATACGAATCCCGCAACTTAGTCACCTCCCGAATTCCGAAGGACCCCCGAGTATGTAATTCTGGTTTGGAGATACATGCACAGGTTTCAAGGTAGGCAGTATGAAGAAGAATATGCTATCCACTTTCTGCGTTTGTACAGTATTTGCAGTTGGTGCGCCTTTCGCACTTCGCTTCGCTTACGCTTTCTTATTTAGCGAACCCCTTTTGCGGTTTGGCTCCGCAGTCAAGACTTTATTACAATAAGCAGCAAGAAAATGCTGTACTGATTAATTTATAGAATTAACCTATGTATCTCTTCTTCCCTCATCGTCCTCCCTTTCCCGCCTGTTATAATCACTCTTTGCGCCAATTAAGCTAGCTCCAGTGACTTGTTTGCTAACACACAAGACCAGTATAACAAATATTATGTTCCACAACCCAGTCCTGCAAAGCTTCAAAGTTCCTACATATTCTCTTCTGGCCTAGTCCTCCAGTCGAAATAGGGACTCCCGCTTTAGGATAATAAATAGGAACCGAATCTGCCCGACACATAATAGACTGCCGGAGCGAGTCAAAACAATGACTGGCATGAGTTGTTTGAGACGCAGTTCCAGGTCCCCCATCTAACAGCGTCATCGTCAAATTTCGGATGGCCATCTAGAGTTCTGTTAGAAAATAGACTAACACTGGGGCTTATTGTAAGCGAAACTTTCATACCAAGCAATGCAGTTGATGAAAAGCATCGAGGACGAAAATGCTTTTCTCTGGATCCCCAGGCATCTCCCTCCCGATGATGAAACCTTGTTCCTCGGCCCATGATGTTGTGATAGGGACGTGTCCTGTGACATTGAAAGTATTCCAGGCTGGATCTGAAATTGATCTATCTTTGGTGGCGAACTTAAACTCTTCCCCAATGACCACGACTTGGTCGTATTTGTCGCCTGGAAATGGAACCTCTATAACAACGTTCCTGTAAGCCGACTGAAGCTCCGGCGTCAAGGGAGGGGGTCGAAATTCTTACCTAGAGTATTTATGTTGCGAGTTTGCTTTGCCGAAAATATTATTTCCATGTTAGACGTGAGGAGAAGTAGGATCAAGGAGAATATGATGGCTAGTGAAGCCGCCCTCTCAATTTGCAATGGCGTTACTTTGGTTCGCTGAGTTTCGGCCGAGTTTTCATATTTTTCATCGCTGATAAGACGCTCATTGGCGTCTTGCGAGCTGGAGCTGGAGGCTCGTTCGTAGCTATGATCCATACTTTTTCGACTTGAGAATTCACATTTGCTGAAGCTGGAAAGATGAAAACCTCGGATGAGAAGCTCACAGAATAAGAAAGTAGCAGATAATCCTACCCCTTTATGGCATATCTCACCTACCATTGGCCAATTCTATGTCATAACGAAGGAACCCTTTCTCTTTTCTGTTTTAACTCTCATTCTATCAAAAACCTTGGCACGACAGGTATCAAAATAAAGAGGGTTATGAGAATAGGAGAACTCTCCCACCTAATCTGACCTTCATGCCCTGTAAGAGTGTGGCACAATTGAGATTAAAACGGGGAGGAAGAGGGGGTCTTGCATTCCAATTAATGCGGTACTGTATATCAAGAAATCAGATTTAGCTTAGAGAAAGTTATTCATTATTGGATGCCTAAGGTAAAAAGTTTCTCTAATGTTGAAGCCACGCAAATAGGCGACAGGTAGCTAAGAGTATCTGCACCGACATCCCAAGGATGCCTTTAACTTTGCCCGTAAGATACATTGTTTAGGTAAAATAAATCGTGATTCTTGGAGTACTTTTGTTAAGATTACACATCATCTTCTTCCTCAAGCCCACTGAATCATCTTAGCATAATGACAAGATCCGATTTCACTTACACACCACTGGCTTGGAGTGGCAACAAAACAACGTCTCCTGCCCCGAAATCTACGTGGAAGAGGTTGCTTCTGGTGTTCGTGGGGCTGTCCTGATCACGATCATTTGGAAACAACACCAGCAGACAAAGAGTCTGCGGCACGTCAGAGTTCCCAAGAAAATTTGTATAGGAAAAATGGAAGATATATGAATAGAAAGCTGAAGTTTGAAGTAAGACTTACACCTGTACCATTTCTCGATCATCATCGTAGAAGGGGAGGAGTATTTTGAGGGGACTCAGCTGTGTAGGAACTGCATACCATTCAGGACTACTCTCTAGCTACGAACAGAGGCCTAATATAGGCCACACAATAAAGAAGTTAAGCCTAAAACAGAGAACGAACCAGAAGACCAAGAACTCGCGCTAAAAGAGTATAGGTGACGGCGAGCATCAGTGAAGCAACAGAGCTGCCACGACTAAGAGCAAAATATATGGGTATATTCATGACGGCAATCAATCAGTACGAATTGTACAACTACATACACGCATACATACAATTCCCCCAGCTATCGAAGCTATTAGAGTCATCCATCTCTTATCCACCAAAAGCCCAACGCCAATTCTAATATGTTCTGTGTACCTGATAAATACCACACAACAAAAGCATATGCTCGCTCAAGCTAATAATTACACCCCGACCTTCCGTTCCCATATCTTCATGGAAGGCGTTATGCTAGTGGATAAACCAGCATGTATACGCGAACTGTACAGTGCCAAGAAACAAGAGAGCTTTTTCGCTGCCCCAGATCTTTGACACGATGTTCCGACTTGCCTCGGCGGGCAAGAGGGTTTTGTTTCAAGCTCCTGTGTATCCTATGACCTCTCTATCGTCATCGACGAGGCGGCCGTATCTATTGAATTGTTAGTAAAGTTGTCCCAAGACACAGGAGGGTATGGGGGACATACTCTAATAATAATCTAAAAAACCAAACCTCCAAATCCTCATTCCTCAAAACCTTATTCGCCCAATCTCTTCCTTGAAGTGCCAATCTTTCCGCCTCTTTCTTGCCGATTTGCTCGCCCGCAAACCACCTGACAGCCTCAATCCACTCATCACCCTTCAAACTCAAGGGGATATAATGGACCCAAGGCTTCAGCCACTCCTCGTGCCATTCCTTGAAAACAGCAAGCTTATATACTAAACTCTTGCTCTTCAGAAAAGCATAGAAACGACCACTGAATGCGTTCCCGTCAACATCGAGTAGATATTTATATTTCCAGGCATCCACTTGTTTTGCAGTATCTTTGACATCGAAAAATTCCTGCTGGGCTTTGCAGTCTGTTTCGTCACATTGCCCAATGTAGGAGAAGAAGATGTCGAAAATGGCATTAAAGTCACTTCGTGGGACTTGTTTTGTTTTCCACTCTTCGTGGGTATCGTCGCCGATATTAGTGAGAACCATGGCTTGGTCGTTGGCATTGACTTTCTGGACCAGATGCTGTCGGTGTTGCCGTCTCCAGCCACCGTCTCGACTGAATCCACCGGTTGTCGAACCTCGCCAATAGATCTTGTCAATCTTGTCTGTCCATGGCCAATCATCCGTATCGTTGTATTGAACTTTGCCGTACCAGTACCATGGTGACGGGTACGTAATATCAGAGAAGGAGGATATCTTGGACTGGGAGAAGACCGGGAACAAATCGTGGACTAAGTTGAAAGCATTTGGTCGATCAAAGAAACCGTAGGTCTTGCTGAAAGAAGGCGATTGGCAAATATCGGAGAAGGCAGTCTCGTTGTACACGAATCCCAATTCCCCAACCGCATAGCTATCAACGTTGTCTGGTGCTGGTTCGTCATCAAGAGACGATCTCGAAGGGCTGTCTGGCGGACAAGACATTCTCGAATGGGTCCAGGTAGGCTGATGAGCAAAGATATTGAAACGAGTGATCTTGATATCTTCAAATCGGTTTCCATCGCTGAGATCTGCCGGCCTATTCGACCAAGAATTACGAGGCTTTTCCACAGCATTTGCGGCTGGGAGTTTCGTTCCTTTTGCAATAGTGACTAATCTGGACAAGTCGTCATGCGGTACCACCACTCTGGGCTCGTCGTGAATATTAAAAGCCAGGTCCATGTCCGGCAGATATTTGAGAAACCCCTTCATCATGCCCACTGTGGCCTCCATCTGCCATTCGCCTGCCCCGGCAACCTTCTTAACTTCTCCCTTCCTGATCAAAACTCCCATCAAGTTATTTGCATCGTAACCCAGCGACTCTTGGGCTCGTTTCCTTATCGTTTGGGGCTTCAATGCCCAGAACGGCAGCAGACTGTGATAAATGGTATCATATTCGTCAATCAATTGAACGCCCTTCTTCTTCGCGAAATCGTACCACTTGTCGAAATTCGGTGGCGGTGGCATGCCATATCGTCTTCGGTATTCGGTGATAGCTTCGTCCAAGGTTTTCGACTGCCCTGCCAATTTCCTATTAAAGTCCCTCTCGTTCTCCTTGATCAATTCCCAGATTGGATGTCCATTGCCCATAGGAGGTGGGCCACCTGCTTTCGCTGAATCAATCCCATCTTGTGCATCGGCCTTGGGTTTGGTCGATTGCGATTGTGCCTGTGGGAGGAGATCTGCAACTTTTTGTGGTGTAGTTATAGGGGGAAACGTCGTCCCCTTCAGGTAAAAGAGTGAAAAGGCAGCGAACGAGACAAGTCCGATGAGCAGCAGGAATTTTCGAGAGCGCATCCTTCTCTTGGTTCGCATGAAGGCTGTAGTAGGTGACTGCGACTCGGATTCCTCATTGTTTAGGGGAGAAAAAGGTGAATATTGGTGGACGCGCGAGCTTGTACGTCGTCGTGCGCCAGGTACACCTACGCCTATCGAGATGTGGGACATGGTCCTGGTCGTCCTCTTTGGAAGGTGGAGATCAGACTTGGCGGTCCGAGGGACGCCATCAGGATGCATTGCGCGGGCATCTGCATGGGGAAGGGGAGTGCAGAAATCGTCATCTGAATCCCGTGGAGGTGGAGGTGTACATGTGCGCAAGGGAATTGGGGACATGTTCGTATGTTTTTGTTTACATCAAGAATGACGCTTCTTGACCTTTCGCTTCCTGTTGACCAAGCTTTTCTCGCCGCAGCACAGCTTTGTTGACGAGAAGCTTACTGCGTGGCACCGCACACCATCTCGCATTTCAGGGGCTCGCCAAAGTTCGTGATACCACACTGCTCGACAATTGAAGTGCTGACTTGTGCGTACGAAGGTCGAGTACTTTTCGAGTACGTACCTGCTGCTTTAGGGGGCTCGAGGGGGGTGCACCTCCGAGACACCGTCTTCGGCTAAAATCCACTGCACTGTGTTCATTTCAGCGAATCCACGCATCTCTTCAATGCGACACAATAAACCACCAGCAGGAATCTCTTATGGGGGCAAGCCCCCAAACCCCCGTGGCTCGCTGCGCTCGAGTTGTCGTCCGATTTATTTTCAAAAGGAGAACTGATGCGAGTCCCTCGTTTCGCTACTAGCTGTGAAGGAGTTTGAATTCACTACCATCTACTATGTGTAACGTACCACCAGATGCGTGTGCTTGAGTTTACATTCACCAGCAATAGAATGAATATCAGTAGGTGAATAAGAAGAAGAGGAAGAGCATATACGAGGGGCGACCAATTTCATCACTAAACTCCAGCAAACATTTCACGTAGGCCAAGTCACAGTTTTCTACGTGTCTCAGCTCTTTTTATCACAACTCTCTTACCCTGTCAATATATCGGAGCTGGCTGCGGGCGGGATCCTGAGGGAAGCAAGGCTTGCTCACAATATTATCACGCACGCTTCACTTTTTTGCGCCCTTCTATCTTCTATCTCTTCGTAGTCTTGGCTTTTTAGAACTGGGCGCTATTTTGAGGGTTTTAGCTAAGAGCGACTCACCCGCTGAGACTCACCGAAGCCCTAGGGCCGCCCTCTGCATTCTGTTGTTAGGATAAAGGGCTATAGTTAAGGAGGGCCACCCGCCCCATACCCACTTACAGCATTTCCCGCAGAGAAATCACTGTAGGTGCTCGTCCGTGGCGATGAGGCTCAACAGAACAAGAGACCTGGTGGTATAAATAGCGCTACCTCTTTCATCTAAGTTTGTCTTTCCTATTCCACAACACTTCTATGAAAGTATGAAGAGCAAGAAAATCTACACTACTCGATTGCCCACTTCACAAGTCATCTTCCTGATATTCGCATCCTTTCCTTGTGTCGATTTGCGATGAGCGGCATCGAAGTTATCATCATCGCAGTCGCAGGGTTGGTTCTCGCGGTCCCATCTACTTTGCAATCAATGGGACATGGTATGGAACGGTTCAAGAGGTGGAAGGAATTGAGACGACAGAAGCGCCTCAGCAAGGCCTCTTCACCACGAATCTCGCAAATCAGGTGGAAGAAATTCTGGAAGGGCGCCTCAGCCTCAGGTCGCGAGCCTTCAACGACAAACCATCCTGCTTTACCGATAACGCAAACCGTTGCACTGCTTTTGATTGTCGGGATGGTCGCATCTTCTGTCTACATCTTCACTATGATCGTCCTCATCATCGTGTTTCAGAACGCTTCGTCGAAATCCTGGAAGAAAGTTGGAGGGGTTAATGTGCGACCTCAGTTCCCTGATATTCAGCAAAGAGGATGCCGAATGCTCTTTGCCACTGCAAATGAATGTCAATCGAATTGCTCTGTCCTCAGCTGAGGACTATTTCGAGCTCGAGGAAACTTGGTCGGAGGTGCAGAATGCTCTAGCATGAACAGATTTCGGGAGGGCATCACTAAGCGGCAATATTTGGATTATATCGGTGTGGGTAGAAGACAGCTGTTAGAAGTGTGGATGATATGGTGGGCATCGGTTTAGCCTGAGCATCATTTGTTTGTAAAGCCCTGTGCACATCTTTCCCTTCTCGTAATCATATCATTGCCATCTACTATTCTTTTGCCAGTCTATCCCGATTGTCACCATTGCCTTTATTAATAGTAAGACTTTACTACAACTTTCAAATTTATAGAATCGTAGAGTTTGTACAGTACTCGTATTGTAGTTATCCATATTTGCATTTAGATTTTAGACTGGATCCCGCATCAACTACTTTACACGACCCTTCTATCCTCTCTCCAATTCCAACCCCATATCCCCTCAAGCACTCTACAATCGAAATGAGCAATGGATTACATATTCGTGTCTTCAAGCTAGTCGTTATCCTCCTCGATTTCTTCTCTGTACCTTTACATTCTTAAGCATTCCAAGGTTATATGCGTCAAACTAAGCTCCTCTCTCCAATTCCGAGTCCAAATCCTCTCAAACCATCCACCTTATTGAACCCCAAAACGGGAGAACTAGCAATTCATGACAGTTCCTCTTTCATTTTGACCTCAATTCTCAATGCTGGTCTAGCAAAATGAGGTATAAAAAGGGAGAGCTCGCAAACTACGGCCGTCTCTCTATCATTTTGACATGGATTCTCTCTGAGAGAGACACTGATGCTTTAAATGGGAGAGGTTCCGAAAACGGGAGAACTAGTCACTCATGGCTGTCCCTCTTCTATTCGGATTTCAATTCTCTTGAATGCTCTAGCACAATGAGGTTCAAAACGGGAGATGCCAAATCTATTTTGAATATCTTTTATTTACTAACGCTTTTGGCTTGATTTAATACTACTACTACCAGAGGTAACATTCGCTTTCCCATTTTCATGCATCAGGCGTTGCCGCATCAGTCCTTCTTTCCAGGTCAAGGTGGGGCATCGTAGGTCCACCCAGTCCTTCAGCTATGTCAGCGATCATGCCAGGTAACTGACTGTTTTGATATGCAAAAGATGCAGTTGATCCGGGTGCATGATCAGCGGAATCCGTGCGCTGCCCTCGGCGACAAGATGGAGGAAGTCCACGTGGAGGCCAGGACGGGGTCGATTCCGTTCGCGGTAATGGTGGTGAAGGACTACGGTATGAAGGGGGGTATGAAGGAGGATCCAGAGGTGGTGAGTTCTCAGAGACTCTCTTTTTGGCCATGACAATATCTTTACCGCATTGTAGCCATGTGACAGGGGTCAAAGGGTCCAATATACCCAGATTTCCAACCGGGTTTTCGGGGACAACAGCAACTCCACCTTCCCCCAAATACGTAGGCGCAATCGTGACGATGAGACTGTCGATCAAATGTTGATTCTTAGCCTTCAAAATATCCTTGATAACTGCCGCACCGCCTTCGATCATGATACTCCGGATCCCCGATTCGCCCAACCTGTTCAAAATAGCTTCCCATTCGACACCACTTTCCTTTCCTTCATAGAAGCCTGCTACTTTCAAAGAACCTCGTGCTTGTTCCACCTTTTGGAGAACGTCTGAAGGTATTCCCATATCGGCGTCAGGCTCGGAGTCGCTTGTGGCCGTTTTACAGACCACCCACCATGGCGTCCTACCCTGACCTTCTCGAGACCTTTGGAATAAGCTTGGGCACCTTTCTGGCATCCATCTTCTACTTGGGTCTAGTATAATAGGTTTGGGCTGCTGTGCTAGAGAGACTATGTCGTTGTTTCCATCGTAACTAAATCGGGAGTTGAGGTTCGGATCATCGACGTTGGCAGTGCCGACACCAATCATGATGGCATCGTGCCGGGCTCGAAGGTAATGGGTCATGGCTTTGGATTCGGGTCCAGAGAGCGTTGTTCGAATACCCGGGCCCATCGAGATTTGGCTGTCGAGCGACTGGGCATAGGTGAGGGTAACATGAAGCCGAAATCCGCGTGCTCCTATTCCCGAGCCGTTTTGAAGCTTTTGAATGGGGTCTGTTTCCCGCAAATCCAGTCCAGGTTCTGGCAGAAAGGATGTTCTATGGGCTGGCAGGTAAGGCTCGAGGGCGGCAATCTGGATCATGGGGAGTGTGAGCGGAACCTGAGCAGGAGGGTTGGTCTCAGCCATGGGGTTGACGACTTCGCGTGCGGAAACGTATGGGAATGTTGTATCTGGCGTGTGTCCTTCAGTCTGATTTGATTCCGGCATGGTGGTCGACTTTGTGGTCAACTTTGTGGTCGCCATCTGATCGATGATGCCAACTGCGTCGCTGGTTATGAAGAAGGATAGACATTGGAGTTGAGGTGACGATATATATGGTGTTGTTGATTGTGAGGGAGTCGCAAGCGGGGCCGTCGAAGCTTCCCTCGACCTTTCTCTCGTGAGGGAGGGAGCTTGGGGCGCATTGTGGTGTGTGTGCAGGGACCACTTGCCCTCCGGGGGCCACTGCCGTGGAGGCACTTTTCGCTACGCTCTACTACTATGTATACACTCAGCACTCTTTCGAGCGCAGCAAGCCCGGGGGTTTGGGGGCTTGCCCCCATGAGTGAAGCCAGTGAATGCAAGTCTGGCTGGATCTTCAGCCTCCTGCCGACGGCACCCAAATCGCCAGGTTGAAACTTGACAGGAGTTGCACCTCATTGTGCCAGATCACCAACAGACAATAAAGATCAGAATGGGAGGGGTACAGCCATGAACATTGACTCTCCCGTTTAAACGTCAATTCTTCGAGTCGGCCTTAACACAATGGGGGTAAAACACGGAAGAGGCAGTTCGGGGGTTCTGGTATTACATGAACGACCCTTAACGAATCTTTCAGGCTTCATTTCTTCCATTTTGACCTCAATTCCCTACCGTTTGACACAATTTGAAGTGGAAATCGGGATGCGATATTTTGGTAGACAAAATTAATGTGGGACCCTGGGACTTCAAATTTGCAACACAATTTGCGATCTGGGTATGGTCATAGAATTGCAATTCAGATGAAGGATTTCGCGCGGACTAAAAGCTAATTCATAATAGGAGGGAAATTGACATACCGTGTAGAACCTAGAATACCGCAGAGAGCCTCGACATACCGTATAACGCGCCTTTGAAACATCGCAAGGAAAGCCAGCAAACCAAATCGCTAACCTACCAAGTAAGGAAATCTCACCACAACCTAGTCCATACTCAACCTGCAATCCATCCGATCCAGGATCCCCTCCCAAATCTCCTGCTTCCTCTTCGCTCTACCAGTAGACCATCTACAATCTACAACCTCTCCATTACAACCACTAAGACTCTTTGCCATTCTACTCGCATCCGCAAGCTCTGACGCCGTCGTTTGATGGTTATTTTGACTCTTATTCCAGATACTTGTTACACCGGGCTGCTCCTCCCACCACTGAAGAAGAGTCTCATTGATGGTACAACAAGCTGCCAAGTAGTGTAAAGCTGTATTTCCGTGGATGTCTTTCGCTTTCAAGTCTCGAATCTCGTGAGACCAGAGGTATTCGACGATTTTGATTTGAGAATCATGATCTGTTGGCGTGATGAACGAGGGTTGCACAGGACCCATAACATTGAGGTCATTAAATGGACGAGTATCGCGTGTTTCGTGGATACTCCTTTTGATAACATCGGCATGTCTCTGGACATGAAGATTGGTGGGAGGCATACACGCAATATGCAGCAACGTATGACCTAGAGCTGTCACACCTGCATTTCTCAGGGGAACCCGAGATGCTACATGGTCTAACATTTCCAGGTCTAATTTTGCAACGGCAAAATGTAGAAGATGCACCTCGTAGATTGGGGTGCGAATCTCGCAATTGATGTTTGGTCGGGAGAAAAGAATGCCAAATTCTTCCTTTTTGAAAGAGGTAGGATGAAGAATTGTAGCCATGATGGGCGTGACGCACCTTGTCGGGTTTGCTAGTGCCATAGCATTTGGATCGAAGCCCTTCTCAAGAAGATAGTAGAGCATATGTGGATGTCCCCCATCGATAGCAGCGTGCATTGGCGTAGACACACATAAGGAGCTCGTGGTGGGTGGCTCAGGAACGCAAAATTGTGGCCTTTGCCAAAAGCTTGCATCTGCGCCATATGCCAACAACATATCGAAGATGTCGATAGAGCCAGATTTCGCAGCTTCAAGGAGCGAGTGCATCGTATTGCCATTTGGCCAGAAGCACGCATCGGTGAAATTGTCTTCGCACCAGAAAGGCGCCATGCCGTCCCAATGTCGGTCTTCCACCTCTTCACAAGTGAGTGTGGACATTTGAGGCAAGTCCATAACCCTGAGAAATGTCGATCTCGTTGCCATGTCAGGTCTTCCATCTTTGAGGGGCTGGATGCTGGGTCTGAAGCGTAAGAACAGAGCAGCGTAATCCTCGACGAGGTATTTTGGGACTCCGTCGACAGGAGCACCAAAGTCAAGTAGCAATTCGACATTTTCTGGTAGACGGGCGCGAATAGCCTCCATGAGAGGAGTGGTGACACCATGAACGCTACGGCCGTCCATTCGGAGAGCAAGGTGATTCCATTCCCGTGGATCGGCCAGGGAAGAATCTTCTTCTATCCCAGCGCGTTTGTTATCCTCGTATTCAAGCAATAGAAGACTATCTGACCGGTCGTAGTACAGCCTGTAGCCATATGACAAAACAGCTTTCAAGATTCGACGATCTGGGTTGGATGCTGCTCTCATCGAGGGAGATATCCAGCCGGGCTCGAGATGTTCTGCTGAAGGAACAAAAACTTCACCAAGCTCATCCACCTCCTCGTAATTAGAATACAAAAGCTGTTCTGGCACATCATCGTTACCAACGGGAAAAGTGACGACGTCTTCCTCGTCGTCGTGAATTGACAATGTTGCCGACGAAGCTGGTGAATTCATCGTTAGTTGACCTACCTAGGATATCCAGAGTTCTTGTTTGCACCACAATTATATATCTTTCGGCGTTGGGCGTTGATAATGTTGTTAGCGAAAAGGTTGAAGGATGTCGTTGCAGCCTGAAGTGAGGCGAGGGTCAACATGACTTCTCCGTCTTGAGTCACCGGCAGAGCAGGGGTTGTAAGTAAGCCCCACGGTAGCCATAAAGCAATGACGCCCAATCGTTCGGTGAGCCTACTCGTGCGACCGTTAGCCCGGTATTCTTACGTACATGAAATAGATTGCTAAGTTTAAGGAACGTCGAAGCAAAAGAGCTGTTGTAATCTGCTTCAGGACAAGATTTCAAGTACCCAATTTAGATACTCGAGTACATGAATTTGATTGATTGATCATTCATCCTTCAATCTGCTTTTATGTTGGAAGCATGCAGAACTTAAACAGACCAAGTACATACAGGTAAAGCCTCTGAATCCTTTTGCCTCACTGTTGAATCCTGCGATTGCCTGAGGTCTGGCCTGAATACATAAATTCTGAGGGGCAGAGACGAAACCTCAAAATAATAAGGCGCAAGAACAGATCAAAAATTTGTAACTGTGAAATCTCTCAATATTCGATTCGTGTCCCAAACTCAGGAAGAAACCGTTCAAATACCCTCCTTGCCCAAAAGTATATCCTGAAATTTTAGCGAGATCTTAAAAAGTGCATCAAAATAGTAACAAATAACAGACCTTACTTCTTTCCCTCATATCAACGAGTTCCTCTCCCATCTTTAATCACAACCTCTTTCGTCCTCTCTACCGCCAATGATCCAACCAATCTACACTCTGCACTCACATCCGAACGCCTCATTTCCTCATAACCTTTCAATGCCAGGCACCGGTTAGGCAATATCCACTCCCTCCTAATTGGCTACTTGAAAGAATTGCACGTTACCAAACTTCTCCTTCCTAAAATCCAACCCCAGATAGTGTTTCCACCTAATCACTATACCACCTCAAGACGGCAGAACTTTCAATTGCTGAGCCGTCCAAGTTGAAATCCGGAACTCCTATACTAAACCAGTTCCCAATATTGTGTCATTTTGGCTAGAGCTAGGAAATGATTGTATGGCCGATGGTCACTTTGGCGTTGATGAGTGTTCATGTGCCACCAGAACAATTTCTTCCCATTCTCTCTCCGATTTTTCTCCCAACAGGGTACCTACAGTAATTAGATATGAGGTTAATTTCTCGGGGGCTCTATAACAGGGTATGCTAAGGAGAAAAGACCTGGCTGGATTTAAGATATCGAACAAGTAGAAGTTCAAACATATGAAAGGGAAATGAAGCAGAGTCTTGAGTACTGCAGTCCATATGTTACCTCCCCATCATAAAACTCGATACTATCATCTTTCAAATCATGGTACCGCACGGCGCACGCAATGATCGATTACGAGATGAAAAATTTCGAAACCCAAAAGTCAGTACATGAACAAAACTAGAACGGTATCTTCCTCTAACTAGACAACATCTTGATCATTACGTCCCCCTTTTAACCTTTAAACATTCAACAGTAAGCAAAGAAACAAATAGATAACACCAAAACCAACTACTGTATGTACAACTATAACCCAGCCAAAAACTCCACCATCCAGTCCATACTAAATTCCGAGGCCTTTTCTAAAACTCTATAACATTCCCTTCCCAATTCCCAATTCCCATAGTCCAAAGTCTCAGTGTCTACCGCCAGGTCCAATCTCAATCGCCTCATTCGGCGGGCTCACAATTCCCCTCTCAGTAGGAGCCCAACTCTCATGCGCAGTTGCAACATGCGGACTATGACTCTGACTCTGACCCTGACCATATTGCGCTTCATTCCATTGAACACCTGGGTCCTTGCTGAGAGGGACAGCACCGGGGTGGACACCCCCATATGTAGGTGGCGGGCTCCCTGGACTTTGTGGGGGGTAGCCGTCCTGCTGCGTCATGGGCTGTGGCTGGAATTGAGGTTGTTGGGGATGCATGGGGGGTTTGTGGTCAGGCGGAATGGCAGTGGTAGCGGCGGGATGGTTGGAGGTGGTGTTGGCGTTCTTCTTTTTGCGACGGATGAAGAAGAGGAGCAGCAGAGCGCCGACAATGGCGACGCCGCCTACAGAGCCGGCGACTGCGCCGGCGATGACAGGTGTGTTGCTTGAGCTTGAAGATGCAGGTGCGGCTGCTGCCGAGGATGAAGTTGGTGCGGCTGCTGCCGAGAATGAAGTTGGTATAGGTCTTGAAGTTGGAGAAGAACTGGATGTAGGTATTGCAGAGGGTGTTGAAGTAGATGTAGGTTTCGACGAGACACTTGTGACGACCGTGACTGCGGTGGAAAGACCGGGGTTCGTGCGATATAGCGTTTGTCGTGAACGAGAAGTATCGCAGATGATGCTTGAAATGGTACTTTTGTCGCCTATAGTAGAAAATATATAGTCGATTATACATGAGGGCACGGTAGCAGAGCAAGTCACAGCTGTGGCGGTGTTCACGAGGATAGATCCAGATAAACAAGCAGTCCAGGGGGAGCAATCGCCGTTGATAGTGCTTGGGCAGCAGCCAGCATAAAACCCGAGTTGATCATACGTGTAACCTGAGCCGCAATTGATCTGCGAATCTATCGAGTAAAGGGACTATTATCCGGGCAGCGAGGTTGGGGCTTCAGCATAGAAAGCAGGGCGAGAGATAAGCGAGATTGAAAGGAGAGCAGATATAACGTACAGCCCCCGTATGCTGGTATAGATTCAAAGCCGACCAGCGCCGCCGAAGCGGTTGTTGCAAGGTTTTGTCTCAATTCAAGAGGATACGCGTCTGCGTCAGTGATCTCGGGCCCAGGCGCAGTGAGGGTGGGCGACGCGCAGAGCATGCAGAACAGCAGAAAGGAGAATAAAAGCGACAACATCTTGGCCACTTTCGTTTCGACAGCCCTTCGAAAGTATAATTTCAGGTAGAACAGAAGACCTATCACACCAAGGAAAGCGACATATATCGAACATAATCACTCTCGTGGGGTTCTGGATGAGAAGACCTCCTAAATACCTCCTCGATTAGAGCGGTAGCCATGGTGACACCAGACGCGGTTCAAATCTCATATGGATTGAGGCTTCAGCCAGAGAACGGAAAAGTATTGATTCTGGAGAGCGATATCCGCAATTGACTTGCTAAACTTTATTATTTTTGCAAGCACGGGTGGGGTTTTCGACTTTGCTGTGGTCTCTTCGTCGGAGCCTTCTGGGACTGAAGAGCTAATCTTGAGCATGGGAAAGGATCAGCTTGATCTGGGAACGAAGAGCCTCATCTTGGCTGGGATGAACTGCCACTCGTTTCTTTTTGTAAGTGACCGAGACTTCGTGCTTGTCTCACTACCCCACCTTACCCAAAGTTGTGTAAAATTGCTTGGGTCGGTTGAAGTGTGGCTTGCAAAAGGAAATACAGAGCATTCGTACCACAGCGAATCAGTCTTTCAGCCAGCCATGGAAGCTTGGCCGCTTGGCTGCTGTAAGAATCCAGAGAATGCCAAATCCTCAAAATACTATACCCCAACAGCTAGACGAGCACCTGAAAGGCTAGCATGTGGCTAAAATTGATAACAAGCAAGAGAGCACTACTCTTCTTAAGACGCTCAATCTAGAGCACGCCAGAGGCCAATCCGTGATTAGCACAAAGATAAAAACGCGCAAATTCGCTTATCCAGCTCTCCCAAAAGCAATACCCTATACCGGATGCGGTATCAAGCCACTGGATTAGGCCATTCTGTGGTTCTCTAGGATATTGAGCCAATCAATTGCTTCAACGCAAGCACTTCTTGACGCCTGTCAGTACAAAACACCATCCAATATTCCAGCTACAGTGCAAAAGCGCGTGTTCTTAATCGATTCGCTCTCTTCAGAGTGAAGCCAAACAGCAGAATATGAGAGGCAAACCCAAAAGATCCAGTTGCGAGAACTCAAATGCTTGAAGGATTTTCAAGTCACCTTGTACACTCAATTTTACAGTGTCATTGGCATCCCACTGCCTCATTCAGAAGTGAAGGGAACGAAGATGGAAGTTCACTTGAACAGTGCTGCTAGGATAATCCCACGACGCAAGAGAGGTAGAGAAAGGTGGACACTGTGTTGCTCACTCGCACTTAGATCTGCACTTGCTTTACACCCCCAAGCAGCCAGTAACCCCCTTGGAATATAGTGATTGACCTACACTCAAACCGCTGTGTCCGCAAGCAAACTGCGGTGCGCCAAATCAACCAGCCAAAGCCTTCCCAACCAGCTCCTTACTCGAGTCAGACATAGGAATCTTCAACGCCAATTCATGGCCCTTTTCGCTCATCTTGCCCCACGTCTTCCTCAATATGCTTATGATCTTCTCTTCATCATGCTCCTTCTCGAACGCCTCAAACTGATCATCCAGGAATACCAGGCACGCAACGTCTTCCAATATCTGCGTCTCTTCATTCTTCTTCAAATCTTCCTTCCTTATTAACCTAGCAACTTGTTCTGCCTCCTCGGTCGTAAAATTGCAGCCGATACATATCGCTGCCGCCAGATCCGCTTGTCTTTTCTTCAGGAAGGCCCGCCAGCTGAGATAGCCTGCTTTCGTCATTGGGTAGGAATCGCGAGGGATCTCCCAACGGCGGAAGTGTTGTGCGCGAATTGCAACTTTGAGGATTGGGGAGGCATCTGGAGCGCGAAGGGAGAGGTAATGGGTCATCTGCTGCGCGTAATGCAGCTCGTAGGGGACGTCTTGGTCGTTGACGATGGCGATCTTGGGATCTTGCGCGTGCGCCTCATCGATTAAGGAGATGGCAGCTTCGTAGTTGGTGGCGGCCATCGTGAAATATGATCATTTCCGCAATTGAATTGTTACGATCGTGATGAGCACCGTAGTTGTGGTAGTTGCAACTGCGACTATGTATGGGTTTGAGCTCCAAGAATGAGGTTGGATGGCTGAGGGGTCGAGGCGTGCGGCTAAAGTAGAGAGGGGTGTGCAACGAGGAATAAACCACCACATCTAATACCGGCACCTAGGTAATTTTGAAATCTTAATAATATCGAACTAACTGAAATTCTTGGTTTAACGTCAAGCTCCCTTTTCAAGAAAAGAGCAACAAATCTGACTGCAAGGACCTTACACTGAATGACGTCACCCCCTAATAACAAAATTTGACCCCTTATCAATAATCCGTACGCACTTATAAATATCCAAAGTTTTACTTACTTATTCACCTAAATTACAATAGCTGTCGGCGTTCACTTCTGCATCGCAAAACGGCCGTCTGTAGATTTTTCGGTACTTGATCGTCGCAAAAGGGGGGTTCGCTTAACCTCAATCTCCTGCCCTTGGAGGTAGTATTGAGCCGGTTGATATTGCGGATAACCTTACCAATCAACTCGACTGGCATATCTCATGTATAGGAATGAGTTGGGAACTACGTGGTGTGTGATCCATTTGCATGAGATCAATCAATCCTTTACTCGAAAGAAAGTTTACCGTACACAAGACGCAGTATAAATCAGGCGAACTGGATCCAAGCTCCAACACTTGTCACGTTGGTAAACGCCATTTCGTGGAATAGGATATCTGTGTCAAGTTCCAAACGCTACGAGAAGAAGATTGATTGAAGGTTCTCAATCACTTGCTTCAGCGAAGTGTCGAGAGTGATTTTATAACGAAAGATAAATCCCTGCTGAGGAATGATGTTCTGATATTCGAGGAACACGAGAATGAAATCGCAAACCTGGGGTTCACAAGTGGGCTGAACACTTACCTCCGGTGCTGGAATGCGGCTCAGATTGCCTTGTATCCGAATTACGATGTTGTGACTCCACGAGCAAAAAAGGTACATGCATCCCCAGTTGGGCAACGCTGTTGACATGGCTAACAATTCCATAGTTTCTTCTCATCGACGGCAAAAGACTGTGCCCAGGAACAAAAAACGGATCTTGTGCCCAATAAACACACGCCAGCACCTTATTTCGCGGCAGCAAACTATCTCCTTCGTTATCCCTAGCACGCTACATGGCGCAACCATATCCTCTTTACATCATATCACCACCCGTCCTTCCAACCTGTCCAGAAAAACCCCCTCGAGAATGTCTTCACCAACCCTTCAAATCTGAAAGAAGCAGATCTTTTTTTTCTTTGAAGTTTTTCGAATGTGACTATAAAACC
Source organism: Hymenotorrendiella dingleyae (assembly GCA_003988905.1). Lineage (NCBI taxonomy): Eukaryota > Fungi > Ascomycota > Leotiomycetes > Helotiales > Helotiaceae > Hymenotorrendiella > Hymenotorrendiella dingleyae. The sequence goes on from QYAP01000040.1 coordinate 25,818, forward strand.
CCGGCCCATTCTTGCAACGAAATTTTTAACAACAACAACCTTCTGTCACTCTCATTCAATATTAAAAAAATCGAAAGAAAATTCGGAGTCAGCACTAGAAGTGAACGAGAAGTAGCTGAATTTCAAGGTCGACTCACATACAATCGGATGACTTATTAACCACGAAGCCACCATCCTCATTTCACCCTCAAAATCGGATTTCCTGCTAATCCCCTCCCCTCCAACCTGGTCCACCTCTCTCAACTCATCACCACAAAAGGTAAACCTCAACCCCCCCCCCCAAAAAGATTATCGAGATTGGTGTGTGATCGGTGCTTAGATAGCGAAATAGGATCCTCCGCCAGCTAAAATTTCAAAGGTTTGAGGAAAGCAGAAGTTCTCGAGGAATTTCGGCAGAGACTTCTTTTTCGATGATAACTAATAAGTTTCCATTCTTATTATGCAGTTCATATGTATCCTCACCCACCCTCCCTTTTCGCTCATAGATTTATTTCCTATAAAAGCTCTTGGTAAGTATTCAAATTCAAATGGGGTAGAAAATCTGCCCACAACTCGCCTTTTCCTTGATAAAGCGAATTGCGTCTTTGAGAACACTTGGGTAATACTGTGATGCGGGATTTTCTTGGAAGAGAAAGGGAAGGGGGGAGAGCAGAAGTATGCAAGGAGGTAGAAGGGAAGTAAGAATGCAAAGGTTATTCAATAGTTTCTCTTAGACCAATCAACATATAATTTATATAACTCTCCATTAACCCTTCCTCTCCCACCATCAAAAACCAATTTCGAAAACTCACCCACCTATTCGTGCTCTATAATGTATCCCACGTAGCGGAAGACAGCTCAAATCTGCTTCCACATATTTCCTTATATCACCCCAGTTTTTGCCACAAAGTTGCAAGTCCCAGGTTTTTTTTTTTTTCGAATTGACAGTAGCTTTTTTTTCGACAGCAACTCCTTCTCCCCCTTCTTTCTCAACATACTTTAATTTACCACACAACTTAAAGGAACAACTGACAGGTTACGATACCTGGGAGTATCAGTGTCGCGTCTCCTCCAAGAAATCCTGAAGGCTAGGAGGGGAGGAATGCTGTAATGTGTTCGAGCCAGGCAAGCTTTTCTGAAATTGGGCAAGGATTCTTGTTCGATGAGGAGATCTTTGCAAATATAGTTCGTTACACGTTTGTATTTGCAAGATAGATAGCATCCCCTCGATTAGTCTCAAAGGCCCCTTACTCGCTTGACCTCCCTCTTCTGTATTACCTAATCTTCGTGCTATTCTTAAATACCGTTCACTAGCCTGTCAAATGGTAGAATGCCCACAACCGCCAACATTGTGTACTACTGTAGTATTGTAAGATGGCTTCACGTTGTCCACACACCACAGAAGAAACCACTGAATAATTTTAAAACCTTATATTACGATTGCATTGAATTCATTACACTAACATTAACAACGTGACAACAGAGAGTGTTTTGCATCACGCAAGGCCCCCTCTGATCAGAGCGGAGGGATGGCCCCAACACACTCGAGGAACCAAAGCTCAACGCCATCGTATACTTGGTGTTCATCAACAGCGTTACAAAGTCAGCTCAATCTCTCATAAATCACACGCAAAACTCAAAAATTCAAAAAAGCAAAAGCATGCAGAAAAAATATCAACTTGCTATTCCCAACCGCAACCGAAAAAAGATCAAAAGAGTACAACCATCGCTAAAAGTCCGCAAAATCCATGTGCTAATTCCCCGCGCTACCCAACCCCAATCCCCTGAATAGCAAAAAACTAACGGTAAAGCACAAATAACCTGCCCACCCATATTCCCACATATCATTATCATTCAACACTAACAAAAAAAGGAGCCTGGAGGCAATCCATACTCTAAACAACACCTGAATGCCCCAAATTATCAGCATTCCCCAGCCCCACTCCCCTTTCCATTTGGAAAAAATAATCAATTTGTGATATATGCTCCTGAATTGATCCGCATTGATCCGCTCCATTTCATAATGTCGTAACAGTCGTCACCGCTCCCTATCAGTGTGGTATCGGAGAACATAATAAAAATCGTAATGTGCTAGTGCCTTAATCCAACCGCCCTATGTATTTTGCCAGTGTTGACATTCAAAAGCGAGAAGTAAAGCTACGGCCAAATCCTGGTCGAGAATTAGGCTTTGGTGGACTTCGGGGACCACCGGCACCAATCTTTTGAAATCCTTGCATAATATCTACGCCAGAAAAGTCATCGAAGTCCTCGGCCAAGAACTCGTGTCCAAAGAATTCGTCGTTGGGAAGGTCAAAAGCGTCTAGGTTGAAAGCGGGTGAAGGGATCTTGTTTGGTGAAGAGAGATTTAGGAGTTTGCTGGGAGATTCCATTAATCCAAGACCCTTGCTGGGCGAATCGAAGATTGAATTGATGTTTGGAGTAAACTTGAGAGATGGTGTAGAAGTAGGTGCTGACTTGTTGAGATTGCTATTGGACATATCGGAAAGAATATTTGCAGACCTCGATCGGTCGATTCGAGGTCGCTTTGCAGATCTCTTCTCGGGTGATCCATTGCCGAGGGAGGGGAACGAGTCGTTGAATATGCTAAAGTGACCATTGGTAGTCAATTCCTCATACATGTAACTAGTCTCATCCAAGTTGAAGGCGGGACTCCAAGGTAGAAATTCTTCCTCCACGCAAGTTACACCTCGAAGTGGTGAGCCAACCATCTCCCGAACTCTATCGCGGTGCATTCTTAGGTTGGTGTTTGGCGATACAGAAGGAGGTGGGCGTGCGGGAGCTCTCAGCTTGACTGCTGGAGTGAGTGGTGGTAGCATTGAAGAGTTTGTGCTAGGGAGGACCTTGCGTGAAGGAGATGATGAAGGAGGCATAAAAGTTCTACTGTTTTTGGTAGGACTATCATAAGATGAGCCGCGAAGGCGAGCAATCTCCTCCTCAGCACGGCCGCGCTTGATTCTTGGCCGATCAGCCTCCGAGGTTAAAAGTCGATTTGGGCGTAGGGCCGATGAGTCAAGAGATGAGAAATAGCCGCTGTCGTCCATGGAAGCAATTTTGCGTTTGTGTGATCGATTTGCGGAGGATGAGGGGAATCGTGGAACTGGAGGTGGAGTATCATTTCTTCTCGATACGTGACGAGGGACCGGGGGCGAGGAGTGGATCTCTGCTGGAGGGGGTGAAGATCGCATGAGGGGGGAAGAAGGTACGTTGTCTCGAGAATCTTCTTGTTCAGCCTCAACGAAAGAATCCGAAGCTGGTATGGTAGCATCAGAGGAGAATTCGTTGTTTGAAGGTTTCTGGACTTGTTGTATAGGTGAATAAGCTGGCTTGGCCGGTAACTCGGGAGCTGCCGTAGGTTGCGCAGCTAATGGTTTGAAGATAGCCGAATGGGGGAAGTCAGGTAGATTCATTGGAGCCGCTGGTGTGGGATGAGCCGTTAGGATTGGTCCACTCTCAGAAGGTCCGGCTGGTTTCCGGCTAGCCTTTTCCTTGATGAATTGCTGTTCCGTGCCCGGCTGAATTGCCCAATAGTTTCCCTTTCCTGGATCATCCTTTGGTCTCTCTTGCTTGATAAAAGCCTTGTTCAAGCTGAGATTATGACGAATACTATTTTGCCATCCAGCATCAGACGCACCATAGAATGAGTACGTATCAGAGATCCATTTATATATCTGGGCCAGGGTCAATCTGCGATTGGGGGCTCTCAAGATAGACATTCCAATCAATTGAGCGTAACTATGCGGTGGTTTTGCTCCATCATCATGAAGAGGTGGGAACGAGTCGGGCGCAGGAAGTTCTGTCGATTCCAAGCTGTCTTCGCCTGTGTGCCCATCATCTACCCTTGCCCGCTTCATTGCTCTTCCTTCATGTATAGTTGCGGCTTCCATCAATCGCTTTGGCGGAGGTTTGTGGCCATATAGACCTTCTAGAGAGAAGTTGCTTTGTGGGAGCGCGTCGAATGGTGTTGGATGGCTAGTATAATATGCCTGGGGATAGTTCTCCTTTTCAATTACATTTGAGAAGGTGTTGAACAAAGCCTTTTGTGGCGCTCCAGTCTTGAATTTTGATAGCAAAGGCTGCTTCTTTTCCATGGAGTCCGTACTGATGAGAGGCCGTCCTGGCGGTGGCATTTGGATGTTGTTGAGTTTATTGGTAAATGGGGCTCTCGAAGGGGAACTCGAAGTTTGCTCGGTTTTCAAGGGCGATTGCTTGCTCGATACATTTTGTGGCGGGTTGAGTGTGATATTCCTTCTCGAACCTGCATTCTTCAATGGTCTAAGAGGCGAAATCTTTCTCTGATTTGTGTTTTTCGACGAAGGCATTGGCGCATGGTCGAACGAAGGGACGGGATCTTGGTAGATTTGCATAGGTCGCTGCGACTGCTGCGAATAACGCGTCGACGACATCGTGAAGGTCGGCAACGTGATCGCCTTTCTTGAGGTTTCCGGGCGCGTTGTTCGCTGGGGGGTTTTGCAATAGTTGTTGGCACAGGAGATGGTGATAGCCAGAATGGGTCGTTGCGAAAGTCGAGGCTCCTTGGAAATACGTGCAAAGGCAATGGAGGGATGCTGCCTACTGTACGGCGGTGGGTGCGTTGGCTGGATCGGGATCGGATTGTGGAGCGAGATTACGGTGGATTCCGACTAAAAATCGACCAAGCAAGGGCAAAATCTTAAAAGAAAAGTCCGCGAACTAGCTCCAAGTTGAGGCTCAAGGAGCATCCAAGCGCAGGTGATCAAAAGCGACAACTGGATATTGCGTGAAGCAATTGCTGGAGAAGGCGTAAGAGTGGATGTCGACGATGATGGTTTGTTCGGAAGGAAGACGGAGAAGCTGGTGGTGTAGGGTGGTGGCACAGGTGAGGAGTGAGGTGAGATACGGGGTGGATGGTTGGACAGGGCGAGATGATAGGCGTGGAGTGGAGGGAGAGCGGCTGCGTGCTAGGCTTTTGCTAGGGCTGGATGCTGGATGATGAGACGGCGGGGGGAAAGGCGATTAAGGCGCGCAAGTGCAAGCAGGATGTGCAGATACGCTGATAGATGTGCAGATGTGCCGACACCGATTTGTAGGGAAGCTCAACCTAGGGTAGTAGGGTGCCAGAGCGGGCGCCAGCGGATTCTCCGACGCACTTGAGCTTGGGATGCAAATAGACTTGGCTCACGCAAGGGCGCTGGCCAATCTCTGTGCTGCCGGCGCGAAAGTTGGGGAAAGTTGGAGTTGGTAGCGGGAGTCTGGCACGGGAAGGAAGCTATTCAACTCCTGGAACTCCAGCGTGCCCGGGCGACGGTCAACGAGGTCAAGTAGTGACGACCGCAAAATGCAGAGACGGTCCGGCAGTGCCTTGTCTCAGGAACTTCACGCTCCGCCAAATATTCGAGGTTGTATTGGTCGGGGAAGAGCATGAAGCAAACAGAGCAAAGTGGGATGGAAGATATCGCGTCTCAAGCGGACACCGGTTACTTTCGTCCTTCTTCTTCAAGAATACGACGCTGGTCTGGCGAGCTGAAGCTTTTCCTTGCCTGAGAAGTGGTCTGAATGACGAAATCGATTGGTTGCAAAGGGCGCAAGATGGTCGTCGTGGCCATCGAAGGGTGCCTGAGTTGGAGGGGGAAAAAGACGCGATGCGACCTTGTTTACAATTTGACGCGTCTCCACCAACCAATCAAGGCTTGGCTGTCAAAATCCTGCTTTAGCGCTCGCGACCTTTGGCACTTATGCAGCCAACACCACCTTCAAACATCCTAACATCTTCAAACATCCTAACATTTCTCTAATTATTTCATGAAGCTATTCGCCCTCTCTCGGGCATTTCCATCTCGCTATTTTTTGCGAAACGTAAGTGAACACAAAAAAAAGTCTAAAAACTTCCACTCCGCCTAGCTTGGTTCTGGAAGGTCTTGTACGCCCCCCCTTAGCCGCGTTCAGACCATCTCATCTCGCTGAATTCATGCGAAACGCAAAAAACAGAAACATGGAAATTGCATTTTGTACAACACATCATGACGCCTTCCTCCTGACTCATCTAAATCCCGGTCAATTCGTCTGACCGCCTCATCGCTGAACTGAGCACTGCTCAAGAAGCAGCCTGTGAGAATTCACGTGTGAGCCTGAGCCGTCGACTTGGGTATTAATCGGGATCAGGGGGATCTCCTGGTCGCTTGGATCTTTTCATGACGACATCTTTCAAGTTCGGTTATCGAGATACGGACGATGAGCTCAGGGTCCGGGTCTTCATAAAGATTAGAGTTAGGGCTCAAGAAGCACAACAATGAATGTGTTTTCACAAGTACCATGGGTTTGCATGCAAGTACATCAAGCGCTGCGATCCCGTCCACTCCAAGCAAGGAGAAGTGTAGAGAAATAGTCTTGAAAGTTTGCAATTGCAGGGCTCAGCAGTGTCATCACGGCAAGCGACTGCCCCCCCCCTTTGAAGATCTCGCAGAAGGTAAGGGAAGTCAATCGACGCTTGTCGTAGACACAAGTATGTACAAGGGGGACGAGAATTTTTGGCGCGTAACAGGCCGCTTCCAAGACCATTGTGGCAGAGCAGTGACAGTGTGTGTGTGATATGTTGGCCATTGGCCTCATTGCATCCACTGCAATTGGTTTGCAAGACCATCCTTCTCGGTGTGAACCTCATGTATGCCAGGCCATGTGAGAAGCGTAAGGTCGCAACAGGAGATGAGTGATAAGAGACAACGTCTCCCCTTTTCCATGCCTTAATTGTACCAGACCATCTGAGAGCAGTAAAATCAGTACCAGCGAGATAGATGGTAAAATGCAAAGTAATACGGTATCATGCTTTTCTTCAAGATACCGTAGACCCTCAAATACTTTGGATGATCACTTGCATAACGTGTCGTCGGGCCCTGTCAACCATTAGTACAAGCAGTGCAACTTAGGTGTCAAGGCGTGCAACGTCGTTCTAATTGCAACCTCAATAAGGCAACGCTCAACTAGTTGTACACCCAGATATGTTCCCGTAGTTGGTAGGGAGTAATACAAAATGCAAAATTGGCCACCTTTCCGTCCAAAAGCCCCTTTCACGAATCCCAATATGACCTTATAACCCAGAGTCGAGGCATGATCCGTTCCATCATCAGCAAATCCCGTATCTTAACGCCGCCCAATGCTCTCTAACCCATTTGTAACATGAAAATAGAAGTTAACTCGTTCGCTCATATAGACATCATCGCCACAATCAAAATCGCAGGTACCACCAATAGTTTTTCTACCGCCAGTCGTTTCCCAGCAATATTAGAAGGCTTCGCTCCTGGGAAGTTGCAGCGCACTGGATTCGAGGTTGCCCAATCTATATTGGGTCCTGGGCTGTTTGGGTCAGGCTGAAACCTCTGGGCATAACTGGTATCAAATCCTATCATTCCAGGTTGCGGGCAAGTGAAGGTTAGAACAGCTGGACAATTCTGCACCACACCATAACACAAATCGTCGCATGGAAGTATTTCCTTGTACGGCCCGGGTTGGATAGTACTGTCAATCTCTGGATTCCGAGAACTTGCGTTTGCCGCCAGGCCGGGTACTCCGGCTACCAAAGGAGCCTGACTGAGGCTTGTTCCGTTGGGAAAATTCTGAGCTACGTTGCGCGGTTGCAGCCAGGGATAAGTTGAAGAGTAATCTTCGCAGCGTGGGATGCTAACCGCACAAAACCATTCCTTGTAGGCTATGGTACAATTCTCGCAGTTGGTTGCCAATGAATACTGCGCGGACGATGTCGTATTACATGGAACTTGCGCCAAAGCCTTTTGGAAGAAAGCAAAGTACGTCTGCGTGTAATTGTCATAAAATTGAGCGAGTTGCGTACTGTTAAAATTGGGATTGCTCGGCGCAGCGTACTCGACCGAATCGCAAAATGACAGGTTGGTGACTACAGCACAGCTGCTATCTACAAAACCAAAATTAGCGTATAAACTTGTATGATGAGCATGACTACTTACCTGCTCGAGTACTCAGTTGAAGACTTCGGAATACCTGCCCTCCACCTCCAACAGCAGCAGTTCCGTTGTCGCTTGGGGCGACCGCAAGGATTGCATCGTACTGTGTGCCTTGTGACAGTCCACTAATAGACATTTTTTGCTGATAGCCTTGAGATGTCCTTTTTCCTAGCCATGATTTGACATTGTTGGTTGTCACCCCAGGACGTGTTGGTGAAATATCGGAATTCCCCAGCCCACAGTAAGAGTTCTGTAGGCCCGTAATCGACGAATCGTTGACTTTGCTTGCGAACAGAACATACGGAGGTGTAGTAACTGTGAGGCTATTTGAATCTGATACATCCCCATCAACGGAAACGGTATCTTGGGAAGCAAGATATGCAGAAGTGCTATCGGTATCGACTACCACCAAATTTGTATCGCCATGCAAATAATGGTACGGCGCATCAATAGAAGCCGCAATTTCGGCATTCCATACATTCTGGTACTTCGTGGCGTTTTGCCCATATAACCCAATATAAATGTCGCCTGTCGCGTTTAATGCTACCAGGCCGTACCCCCCATCCAGTGTCATCGTTTGTTGAGGGGAATTGCCCGGTCCCGGATTTTGGTTGGTAGAAGTCACAGACACATAAAGTTGAAGTTGGGGCGGTGCTGGCAGACTTGCTTGCGACTCTGCCGGTGTGGGCTGCGTGCAAACGTTGACAGTAATGTAAACAGTTCGGGATTCTGTTGAATCAGTCTGTCGAGATTCCAGTCTCATATCATCCGTCGTTTCGTCGTCCCTGCTCTCCTTCTGTGCCCCATTTTCCTTCTCAAATAGACTCCTTATCCGCGTGGTAGTGGTAGTGGTCGTGGATTTATTCCCCCATAGTGAAGCATTGGTGAATATATAGGAAACCGTTGTTCCCATGGGGATATTGTTCGTCTGTCCCATATTATTGATCAACGGGATCAATGTACTTGAAGTTGATGCGCGTCCGATAATCCCTCTGTCCGCACCCAAAAATTCTGATTCGTATCCTGATTCATCCAAAGCCTCCAATTCTTCACCATCATCCAGCCCTGGATCCAACATCGGCCATTCCTGTAATCGATCATGATTGTGATCTTCCGGTCGTATCGAATTGACTTCAGCGGCGTATGCGAAGTGAGGAGAAGAGAAGGCGAGATACAGCAGTAAAAGCATCAACGAGGCCGTAAGAGATGCTGCAAGGCGCGATTGCAATGGGCTGAGCTTTGGGAAGGGCATTGCGCTGATGGGGAGCGCAAAGCGCGCTAGCTGCCCCCTCGATCGTAGTACAATTTCCGCCCAGTAAAAGAGTTTAGAGGTTCGGATGACATAGGGATGGCATGAGGACGCTCGACAAAGGCTCGTTGTTTGTGGGCCGATTAGGGGTTCTCGCGATGTTGGTTGTCGTCGTTGAGTTTTGGTGTTTCCGACCTCAAACTCGGGGATATTTTTAGGTTTACCCCTGTTCTTCCCTGTTCTTGGCTGCGAGGAAAGGGCAGCCCAGGGACCGTTCGCTCACTTCCAGCTCCCGAATGACGATTGACACGTGCAAAACAGCTTCGGCGGGCAGAACGCGTTTAATGTAATGGATTGCTTGTGTACGAAGTGAATAGATCTATTGCTTAAGAATCACTTTTGCATTCGATGTGGTCAATGTGTTGCATGTACAGCAGGTGCATATTTCAAAACCTATGGAAAGGGCATCGTGTCTCACAATTTGCAATGTATCTGGCTTCAAAATCGTCATGGTCTTCATACACCTCCATAAAACCTATACAACTCCGCCCGATTGGAACAAGTCTCCCGAATGAAGGAAATTCGTCCCAAGTAACCTGTGTTTTCATTAACCCCCTTTCGTCCAACACCGCCGCATCACCCGACCAAGCACCAAAAAAACCCAACCCCCCTGCCCCCAAGCCCCTCTCTCCTTGCGCCGCAGCCATTGCTTTATAAAAGAATCCCCATATTTCGTAATCCTATCGTGGTATTGACAGTTGCGATAGCTTGTAGATCATATACGGAGCGTTCGGTGACCATGCTGAATTTACAAAGTCTTATCAGCAGCAGAGTCTCCCTTGAGTGGCCCAGTTCCAGCGAAGTAGCCTTTGAAGACTGGCTGGATGAATGAGCGGAAGACGACTTGGGCACCACTACGAGTAAAGTCAGCATCAGAATACTCGAGATTTAGGTTGTTAAACTCACCCGGTGAAAGGAAGGGCAAGCCAGAGAACGAGGATGAACTTGAAGGTGTAGTAGAATGGGAACCAGTAGACGGCGCTGACAAGACTCTCGAAAACGGTGAAAAACGCAAATACGACCCAGTACTATTACAATCCAGTTAGATCATCTTCGGTGACTAGGTAGTCAGGCCATCCATCAACTTACTGTAAGCCACTGGGTATCGTCTGAACGGCCAGCACTGAACAGTGCGTCGAGGGAGTAATATCCGGGAATCACAAATCCGGCAAAATTGGTCAAAAGCTGCCCGCCAATGTTGAAGAAGATAAAGAAGAAGTAGGTCGCAACGGCACCGCCAACAGCGTATGATTTGGGTACGCCAGTTTGCCTCTCGAGGTTGTTGATAACTGGATATTTGGCAAGCTAGAAAGCACCATTAGTGGATGTGTCTTCAACGGCAGCGTGCGAGTTATCGAGGCGGCGCATGTAGGGACGGGATGGACGGGATTGCGACTCACTTCCTTATCAAGTTGGGCGATGTAGCCATTAGCTTTGTCCTGGAAAGACATGATGAGCAAAGTGTGCAAGTACTGGATGCGAAAATGCGAGTTTGTGGTAGACTTCGAAGTGGAAAGGTCGAAGTGGAAAGGTGTAATGTTGAATGGGTTTGTTCAGGTTGGGTGGTGCAGATGTGTGGGAGCGAGCTGCGGAGAGGCCAGAAATGACGACAAGGAAATCAGCGCCTAGCGTGTGTGGCAGTGTGGGAGCTTTGTCGTGAATCCCCGACGACTCGTACTTAGCGATCACATGACAGTTGCCGGGGGCTGTCAGTCAGTACTTTTTCTGTGAATGATGCCACGGCTAGACGCATTCACCCCTTGCTGGATTTTCTCTCTTTTCCAAGGCTGTATGAGAATTTGTTTTCGGTACCCCTTTTGCGCAGGTACAAGCGATAAGGGGCTGACGAACGTTTCTAGTATACAGAGGATCTGAGAGGATACGGAGTACTTTGGTACAATGCGGCACTCACTTTTTGGGTCTCAAGTACTAAAGCACTCTGTACAGAAGATGATACTTACCGGTAACATGAACTGGAGTCTATCATGGACAATATTTCTATTCAAGCCCCAAAATCAAATCTCCCTAGAGACTGAAGAAGTTCTTCCAGATTTTGTTATAGGTCCGGATTCTCACATATATAAACATTGACATTGTTTGATGCCTCGGCAGCAACCGGCTTGGAACACCAGGAATCCATTGCAAAAAGGCGCAAAAAATCCAACAAAAGGACTCTCTGGTGACAGCATGGGAGGCAATCTTGACCTCGCACTCCGCAAACAGTAGAATACTTTAATTGTAAAAAAAAGAAAGTTTTTCTTTGTGTCCAACCAAGGCCGCATGGCGGAGAGCCGGGCGGCGTACTAAGCATGGAGGCATGTCTCGCTTAAGCAAAACCCGGGCGCCTCGTTGACCTTTCAACAACAAATCGTCCCAAAGGTAAACATTGCCATCGACGACCTCGACACTCGACCACCAGAACCACCACCGCCGCCGCCAGGAGAGCGCGCTACGATATCCGGCCTCGTATCGAGTGATACATTTATTTGCGCGCCGTGATTCTGTGAGATATACCGCGAACAACGGTGCAAGCCAAGCTCACGACGTCGATAAACAATAACATCCCAGCCACCAATCCCCTATAAACATCGTCGCCAGCGATACAATTTTCGGTTATCCTTAATGATCAATGAAAATGATGGGTACGCTATTGCGCAGTACTTGCTGAAACCCTCTCTTCGAATTTTCCTCTACGGTTTGAAGCACCCGCTGACCGCATCAAAACTTGACAGATCAACCGCCCATGGATTCCAGACAACCAAAATCCCGGTCTCGTTCCAACACGGCGGCTTCAGTGAAGAGTAGGAAACGCCCTCTATCCAGAGCATCGACAACCAGTATACATAGTGCAATTACACAACCTCTTATCGAACATCAACACATTGAGGCAGATTATCAAAAGCAATGGTACGACCCGAACGCTCTCGCCCAGCAGAGGTTTGGAGATGTATCACATCAAATGACGCCTGAAGATATGGTCATTCATACTGCAAACCAGCTACAAAATCCCCGCGAGTACGACATTGACGCAACAATGGGAGGGAATTCCAATCATGGTCTTATGTATTCCAACGATCACCATTACAAGCCCGATATGGGACGACAATCATTACCTGCGGACAGTTTTGGGATGAGTTATAATGAGGGCGATAGTCAATTAATCGAGACTAGAAGCGACGAACAGGATGATGTGGAGTCACTCGCAGGTGCAGGCGGGCCAGCCAAAAAAGTTTCCAAATCAAGCGCTGCAAATGAATTAGAAATGCGACAGTTGTTTCAAACAAACAGACATCGAACCTTGCCGGAAATAGCAAGTGAGCTTCATGGAAATGAAAGAGGTCCTCAGTCGGAACGCCAAAGACAAGTGTTTGCTATGCTTTGGTATGTATTTTGTCTTTGGTGACTTGAAAATTACGCGAAACTGATGACACATCCCCCTTTAGGATCAATCAAGTTTGCGACAAAGGCAAAGGATCTGTACCCAGAGGTCGCGTATATGCAAACTACGTATCCAGATGCGCCCATGAGCGGGTAACAGTGCTCAATCCCGCTTCCTTTGGAAAGCTTGTTCGCGTTCTCTTCCCAGGACTCAAAACTCGACGACTTGGAGTTCGCGGCGAGTCGAAATACCACTATGTTAACTTTAGTCTCAAAGAGGATCAACCGCCAGCATCTGAATCGCAAACCAACCCTACGACCCGGAGCTTCAATGATCAGTCAACTTTCGTACAGAGCTTTAGGTTAGTGTCCTACATAACATTGGCAGTCTGGTTCTAACATGTAATTAGCCAAAGTATGCCATCTCAAGCACAGTTTCCCGTGGACCGAGCCACTTTTCCTTCTCCGGATGTTGCTTCAGCCCCCGAGCCAAAAGCGCAACGAAGTGACGGATTTATTCGACCTAGTAGTCTTTACACCCACGCAGATATGTCGGGAATGACTCCAATGGATACAATGAATAGCAAAATACCCCAACGCCTTGAATTTGCACCAATTAATCAGCTCCCGAATCAGGAACAAGGCGCTCTCACCCTACCTAAAATTGATTCATTCATCCCACCAGGAACGGATCCCGACGCCGCAGACGCTCTAACAGCTCTATACCGCTCTCATTGTACCTCCCTAGTAGAATGCATGAGATTTTGTAAAGAGAAGATGTTCTTTCACCTGTTTACCTCCTTCCACGGAACGCTCACGATGCCTGTACAAAAGCTTTTTGCAAACCCTGCAATTGGTCCTTGGATCGAAGAGTGTGATTTTATCATGTATCAAAAGATGATGCGTGTAGTTGCGCCCTTGACGTTACAAGTAGCGCCTAAGCAAGTCTTGGATACCCTTCGAAACATATCAGAACGACTTGTTTCCCATATACAAAGCTCATTTCATGGGCATCCACCTCATGTGGTAAATGCAAAGGTCGCTCCCGCCACTCTATTTGCCGGACTTTTGGATCGCGAACTCAGAGTCAATCTTACAGCACATGCCGCCGCGAATATGCTCTCGAATCCAGCAAATCGAGATCAGATGTATGAAGATTGGATCACCATGGTTCGAACCCGAAAGATAGCAGAGTGTGTTCCGACAAGAGGTATGGACGATGTAGTTAATCTACTACTGACGGAGATTCGTGATCTCTTGGATCCTGTCGGTGTTCCGTGGGAGATAGAGGGCCTGACGCCATATGGAGAGGCGGCACTTCGATCAGGTCGGCAACAGCAATCTAATATTCACGCAGACACTACCACCGAAAACGTACTTGACCGATGGGTTAGCTTTCTTACGTCCTTACCTGGAAAATTCCCCTATGCGACACACGCAGAGGTCGTTTGGTGCGTTCAAAGCATTGGAACCAATGTAATGCGAGACCTTACCATCGCCCAGGGGAAAAGTTTCGGAGCTTGGTGGGTTACTAAGTGCTGGATCGACGAGATGATTTGCTTCATGGCGGAGCAAGGAGGCTTCATGGAGTACAAAACTTCGCAAGTAAAAAAACATGATTCAGAAAAACAAGGAGAAAGAAGTCGAGCGGCCAGCCAACCTGGAAGCAGATATAGCAGCGGTAGCGTTGATTCATTTCACGGCAATAATGACATCAGACTTTCTGCTCCAATGGATGTTACAAGCCAAGCAGCTATCAACGCAGCAGCAGGTCACGACGATAGCGGCATAGGAATGAGGACGCCCGATGAAGACTTTCCAGCAGGGAAATATGAATATAATCGGAATAGCTACCACGCCTCGCTTCAATCCAACGGTCGGAATGGCCATATTCTACAACAGCCCTCGGGCGTATGAAATCCTCTTTTGAGTGTACTCGGTCTCTTTGGTGCCTGGAGTTTATTTGTCCCAGGGCGCATTATTCTTCATTCTTGCTCTAGGGACGGTGGGATGGGAACGAAGACTACGACTCGGACGACGATATGACGGCTGTAGATTGGATGTTAGGTGTACATGGCTTGGGTCTTATGTTTTTTTGTACCAGGAATACTACCGGTTTTGTGGGCCATTTATTTTTGGGAATGCGCCGGTTGGCGAATATCAATTTGGGAGGCTTTTTTTTTTCCATACCAAAGGGGGTATGATGCTTTCTTGTAAGTAAGTAATCGTCGGAGGGGCCTCCGCCTCTCTTCGTGTTCACTTGGAATCGAGGAAAGCGAAAGTAGTCGGCAAGCGTAAGTAGTTTCCTTAGCGAGCCAGTAGAAATCGGTGCACACCAAATCTCAAAATTCCCAAGCGAACGGGAAGGGGGTTGAGGCTCCAACTCCGATGATTAATTGTCAGAGTGCGACTCGACAAAACAGGCTTGCGTTATGAAGGTGTGTTTAACCATCGTTTTTCAAGAAGAACTGCGTGCTATAAGGTCCAGAAATCTCTGGGTTACAAGGCATCAATTGGTCTACTCATAGGACCAACCACACTCTTCCATCTTGAATCTTAATGTGCCAGACCACCCGGGAGAATTGAGATCCAAATCCATTATTAACGCATCATTACGTTTTTATCCCTTGTCTGGTTCGAGAAATTGCGTGCTATGGGTTCCAATAATGCCGAGATTTTTATAATGCCAGACCCTTTGTTTCTAGAAAAGGGAACGCGAGCACGACGAGCCACGTCAAGCTGCACAAACCGGAGTTCAGTGGATCACGAAACAAAGCAATGCTCGATCCCTGCATCGTAGCCCTACTTGCTTCAAATAAAAGAGCCCTGTCCCAATTTGGCCTTCACTACTACCTTAGCTACCGGTAGGCATTGCTTCGGATAGGTAGCCCAGCGCGCCCAGCTTCAGCCCGATCTCGCTAGCTGTTCGCTTGTGATAAACAAGCCAAGTGCCGGTCCGGCCTCTCCCCGCGTTACTTATCGAGGAAAATTATGACTCGAGTCTCAAAGAATTCTTCCCAGCAATCACCACAACCCATTGAAGATCTACGTGCAACTTGGATAATGAGTAAGGCCGTGTTTACCAACGGGTGTCACGAAGCGTCCCCAATTGCTTCCTCTGAACGGCAAAAGAACACCAGCAGCGGAGGGTGGGTGGTACAGAAGTTTGGCGGGACCAGCGTAGGGAAATTCGCTGTAAACATCGCCGAGGACATTGTACGGTGAGGAACTTTCAAATCCCTCCCAAAAACTCCAGTTCAATTCCTGATTCGCATTTATTCTAGGGCAAGTCTTCCACGTAACAAAATCGCTATCGTTTGCTCTGCGCGGAGTACGGGCAAGAAAGTCGAAGGAACAACTAGTCGGTGAGCTTCCTACCGCCCCAATCGCAAGACAGCCAAACTCACAGCTGTTACGCAGATTACTAGAAGTTTTTGGGGTCCTGGAATCTCTCAACCCCATCAAAGACACAAAATCCGTGCATTACGAAAGCCTGGTCAACGAATACGAAAGACTGGTACGAGTCATCTTGGACGACCATGTTGCCGCAGCACAATCGCACATTCAAGACGAGAAGATACGATTAAGACTTACAAAGGAGGTCCAAGATGAATGCCGGGAAATAATAGACTATAGGCTGGTCGCGAAGAGGTTCCACCTGGAAATCGATTCCAGAGCCAAGGATCGCATTATCAGTTTTGGAGAAAAGCTCAGCTGTCGATTTATCACAGCTTTGCTACACGATCGAGTAAGTCGGATCTAACACAGCCTGGCAATTAGAATCTAACATGGGAGAATAGGGCGTCGCTGCTGAATATGTGGACTTGTCGGACGTGGTGCATGTAAAGCCAACAGAAGGACCAAAGGGACTGGATTTGGACTTTTACAAAGAAATGGCAACTACCCTCCGAGACAAAATATTAGCGTGCGAAGATCGAGTACCAGTTCTCACGGGGTACTTCGGCACTATTCCTGGAGGCTTGATGGACGGTGAGATTGGACGAGGATATACTGATCTATGTTCATCTCTCGTTGCAGTTGGGCTAAAGGCGGCCGAGCTTCAAATCTGGAAAGAGGTTGATGGAATATTCACAGCGGACCCATCGAAAGTACCCACGGCTCGTTTGCTACCAAAGATCACCCCTTCAGAGGCAGCAGAATTGACCTTTTACGGCTCAGAGGTTATTCATCATCTCACCATGGACCAAGTTATTCATGCAACACCACCCATCCCAATTCGCATAAAAAATGTCAAGAATCCCCGCAGCGAAGGAACTATTATAGAAACCAAAGTTGCGCCGCCCAATCAACTCTCACACTCTCGCAATGACAGCTCTTTGAGTCTCCGAAAAACACCAAAACGTCCAACAGCGGTGACAATCAAGGACAAAATTTCCGTCATAAACGTACATTCGAATAAACGTTCTCTTTCCCACGGATTTTACGCAAAAGTTTTCTCAATTCTCGACGAATTGAAATTATCCATTGATCTAATCTCTACTTCCGAAGTGCACGTCTCGATGGCCATTCACTCGGCGAATCTCCCCTCGGACGTGCTACAGAAAGCAACAGAGAAATTAGAGCTGTGTGGGAAGGTGAGCATATTGCACAATATGGCCATTCTAAGTCTGGTGGGTGAGCAGATGAAAAACATGATTGGTATTTCCGGGAGAATGTTCATGACGTTGGGAGAGAATAATGTGAATATTGAGATGATATCACAAGGTATGTTTGATATTACGCCATTTATTACCATCTTATTTCCTACCAAATCCACATTATCATTTATATTTACTCAACTCCAAAATTTAGGTGCAAGCGAGATCAACATATCTTGCGTAATCGACGCCTACGAAGCAACAAGAGCGATGAACATACTACACACGAATCTCTTTACATTTCTCGAATAGAGCGCTTTCATCTCGGTCAGCATTCAAAATGGAGACATTCCCCTTTTCGGCGGCAGATAAAAGGCATGCCCGATGTGGCCATCGCATTTAAAAGGGATTTAGCGAGCGTTTAATGCATCAGCATCAGCATCAATCGTAGAATTCATGGTAGTTGATGACCCAGCGACTACTTACTATACCACCATTTGGTTGCAGGGGATTTTAAAATTTGGCATTATAGGAATCTGGATACAGGGGCATTGGGGAGTTTTCGGCGCGGCATAAACCGTTGTTCTTTTTTTCTCTTTCTTTTTGTATAGAGTTCATGAATTTGTTTGGCATATTTGCATCGTTGATTTGAGAGGGACGAATGGAGTCGGAGATCGAATGGCAGGAAGGGAAAGACTGTATTTACCTCATGAAGATATGCTGGAAGAAATCAAAGCATATCAAGGTCAATATTTCGAGGGCGTGATTCAACGTTTTGCTTTTTTTGTGACGTGAGTGAGGTTTGGCTAGACGCTTCTTTCTGGTGGCGAGAGAAGGACGTGTTTTCAAAGACTGTGCCTGATCTACTGACCAAATAAAGTTTTGAAAACTGCGGATTATCTTCTAAATATTCACTTCAGAAAACGAGGTCACTCGTGCCGAGAGAGTGAAATTCGGCTAGCAGAAAACAAAACAGCAAGCGCGGCAATACATCATTAGGCCCTAAGCGGCGGTGAATAAGGTAACTTGATGAATTGACTCTCAACTATTCACCTCTCACCGAGTTAAATTCACTAAACTAAAATCACCAGATTCCAAATACAACACCACTAAATGACTATTCCACGAAACTGAAAGGCCCCATTCCACCACTCCAGATGACAAAACAGAAAATCTGCAAGCTTCATTCCAGGAATGGAGAGGACTCAGAGGACAACACCGCCGAACCAATTCATCACTCGCCCCGATACCCGGAACGTTTACTAGTAGGAAGGCTTCTTGCATGAATGACCTGCATGACTGTCAAGTGCATACGGTATGTCAAAATTGCAGCTCATACGAACCGGTTCGCTGATCCGTGCTAGTAGCTGCATCTTACCGGCTACGCTTCAACGCATGCAGGACGTGAGTGAGGCACGCAACCAAGTTGAGGACGCCCGTTTTTCTACGATAGATGATCGAATATTTCTGTTGAAGTTATGCTCATTGATGTTGTGGATGAGTGCGTGCAGGTGGTTGAATGTTCTTGTACTGCGGAGGTGACTTCCTTGCAAGACTGGTGATATGGGAGTTCGGGCGACGTTATTGCCTGATTCTCGTAGCTGGTTACACTTCTGGTTTCTTGTTCTCAATCACGGTCGTTGGCCAACAGTGTTGTGACGAAGGAGGTCTTGGTGGTCCTGTAGATTAAAAAGTAGAATGATCCACCTCTTTCCATATGCAGGAGTACGGCATCTGCAAGCCAGGCACCTGTAAGTGAGTAGCCAAGCTCTATTAGCAACTGATGTTCAGAAGGCGGAGCAAATGAGTAGTAGTAAGGCTGCCTGAGAAAACCAGCCGAGCTCCTCCAGGAGACCTACTCCACACGAAGACTCTTTGGACCGCAAAGAAGCGTCGAAGTCGCCCCATGCATATAGTTCAACGGCTAGAGCCAAAGCCGAGAGAATTTTGAATTTTCGGGAACTCACAGCATGCAATGGAGCGAATTGGGTTGCCGAGTGACCTGGCCACTGGTCAGTACCAGGCATTGGAGATGAGAATGGGATTTTCGGAATCAAGGGAGTGATGAATGTCGGCACAGCAGATGAAGAGTCTGTTCGACATACTTGTATGTTAAGTTCTTTCGGGCCGTTAACGTTGGAGGCGTTACTATCGGGTAGGGACCCTGAATGTCTCAAACTGAAGGTGGGTTGAAATTGTCGCGATAAAGTCTTTAGCGAAGACAAGGTTGCTTGTGCACAATTGCTCTTTGAGATTCGATCCTCTGGCTAGGATCAGCTCAGTATACTCGAATTTCTCTTAACTCACTTAGGGTTCAAATTAAACTCTCATCTTGCTCATCCTCAATTTTCAATGAACTTTCTCGGAGTCTTCTTCTACCCCGATTGGTGTTCCTGGAGATTCCAAATCCCGCAATCGCACGCTATCACCAATGCAAGCAGAAGGAAATGTGGTCAAGATCCGATGCATGCACTGATCAGCACGGGATTGAGGAGACCTGCACTAGGCGGAGGTGAGATGAGAGTGGTATAGGACTATGGTCCAGATCTCGCCCTCAAAGGTTTGTTGCGTCTTCTCGTTGTACATGGTGTCATCCGATGTGCTAGTATCGCCAAACTGGGAATGGTATGTGTTGTGGTCGTCGTGGTTAGGTTTGGGGATCGACTGGAGGCCACATGGAATGGGATGTCTCCTGGGTTGCACTGGTAGGGCGTTTGTTTGCTATAAGGTATTGTAAGCGCATTGCTAATTGACGCATATTAATGAGTAAAAATATGCCCACATTGACGGATGGGGGCCTGGATACTTTCAAGCCTCTTCCGCTGTCAGATAAAGTGATTTGAGCTGCGAGACATAAAAATGCATAAGACCAATTTTGGTACTCCATCAAAGGAACTTTGTTGCACAAACTCATGCATCTGATGATGTCCATGTCACTCATGACGATACGATCGCTCGAACGACCGAGGTACATTTTAGGTGCGGTTTTCGTGCTGTACCAGAGATAACTAAAGGTCGAGATCTTCCTGTTCCAAAAGCAAAAGCGGAAAAAAGCAGAATTGTGACTCGCTTGAAAGCGGTTTGGTAACATCAAAAAGTGCCATTCTCGTTCCTGGAACCAGGGAATCCGTAGCCAAATGTAGGATATGCTTCCAGAGCAGGTTTTGACCAGAGATCGTTGAGGAGAGCAAATATTTTGCCTCGGTATTGGGCCGTGTATGCATATAAGACGGGTTGGCACAGTAAGTAACAATATTGCTCTTGTCAAAGTGCTGCATCGAATGAAGTCGACTATGCAGATAGCTGCAATGCAGACCTCTGGGGATTGGTGAAACGTTGATATAAAGTTCATCTATTTCGAGAAGGCCGGTTGGCTCCGGCCCTTGATAGGTTACAATGTGACCAGCTTCAGCTCATTCTGGACCAGCACGTCCAGGTACTCCTCATCCAGTGACATGCACAAGGAAGCCGGAGCTGGCTGTCCTCGTCGGATGCATACCGGTACAAGATGCATGCAGCTTGCCAGATTAATTGCGTTGACAGGAGGGCGAGGGCGTTGCAATTGAAGTCGTAGTAGACCGGGACATGTGAAGGGTTTCGCATACGAGGTCGATTGAGGAAGTTGATGAAGTTTTGATGGAGGTTTGGAAGAAACGGTGTTTGGTGGTTTCCATGCAGGTCGACGCGGCAGCAGCGGATGAGGAAGGCGCCGTCCCCTTTGCTTTTGACATCTGATATCTCATGCGCCAACAACACCACCACCACCACCCTAGACTCCCACGTCTTGCAACGGCCACGGCAACGACGGCGGCAAAATGGCGATGGAAATCAGCAAATGCCCAATGCCGCATTGGATTTGTGCTCCCGATGGCCATGCATGGCCAAGTCCTACCACATCGCCTTGATCCGAAGCTATTGATTTGCCGCCATCACGACGCCCGCCGATGGGCTTCAAGGGCTTCAAGGGCTTCAAGGGCTTCAAGGGCTCACGAATGACGGAACTCTATCAAAGAATCTGCCCTGGCTTGGATCGCTGAAGGCTGGCTGATAATCTGCCGGATACTTCCAGCTGGAATCTACCTGATAATTTACTTAAGCACCTCTTGCTGAAGATTTAGGTTTCATCAATCGGCACCAAACTCAACCTTGAAGCCCATTTCGTGCGTGGTGCATAGTGGTGGTCCGTAAAGTTCGATATTGTACACGGAGAAACACCAGCGGACCGCCTTCATTTCAGCCTCCACGCCAATCATGATTCTCCATATACGTAACTGTACCAGCGATGATACAAAAACACACAAGTAATAAGCAGGCGGAGGCGGAGAGGGAAAGTATCACGGCCCATCGCCATCAGCCTCAGGGGTTGACAGAACGACAGCGACAGCGGCAGCAGCAAACCCTCATGAAAGTCTAGCTAAATGCCGTGCACCGTGAAGCACTGAATGGCCTCTCAGTTTCTCCCAGGCACCGCAATCCCCAGAACACACAGATGGACGGCTATGAGACACAAGGGACACAGCGCTGAACACCTGGGAGCACAAAGGCGCTGCAGGCCCGGAGATCACTACCTATCAACGTTGAAGAAGCTGGAGGTCTCTCGCTTGATGCCGCTGTTGCCGCAACTGCCATTGACGCCCTGATCAAAGCTCTCGATCAATACTGGGACTCCTACTCGACTTCCATTTAACGCATCTAGAGGCCTTGGAAAACGACATGTACCTCACGCCACATAACCGTCATCACTCGACGGCCCCATGTGGTCACCATTCTGCATTGCTCGTTCTTTGCCTTTCTAGCTGTACCACGTTTTGCAATGTACTGCATACGTTCGGCTTGACCCACCCCACGCCTCCCCAGTGGCTTGATACCCATCCGCCATGCATGGCCATGCCCTTAGTCTGGAGCCTCCGCATTCTGGTGCAGCTTCATATCGATGTTCGTGGTTGTGGCCCCGCCTTGGTCCCGGGCAGCCCCCCTGGCTCTCTGTGCCTGTTCGTGCCGCATCCCACCATCTTGGATAAGGGTTGACTGTAGTCCCGGGCAATCACTTCCAGCTTGCTTCCATGAAAAATTCTTTCCCAACAAATGTTGAGTTGGCTGTCATATACTGCTTGCTGTTGTTTCCAAACAGACTAACAGATCTTACAACCTGCCAACCAATTTTGAACACTTATTGCCATCTTACGCACTATCATTTACAGAAAGAAGTCTTCGCCTTGTGATTTGCTGCGGAGGCACTCCCAGTCAAGCTGCAACCACCCATCCAGCTTCGATCTCCGAGAACAACGAGAATGTTATCCGCAAGGTAGCGAGGTCCTCCTCAAGTTCGCAATTGCAGTTTCAAGTTGGCATGATTCGAGTTAGATTAATTTCAATAACATTCTTCGGCACGGTACATAAAAGCGCGGCGTCATGGGTTGGGTAGGTATTCAGGAGTCTCCTTTTGATATGTGGGCTAACGTAGGCCAGGTTGAAAAGACAAACATGGCAGTGGCCAGAAGTATTGCGGGCAGGCACTTCAAATTAGAATTTTCCGGACACCCAAGAGAGAGAAAAAGCACACGGTTCCTAACAGAAATAAGAGCTGGACTTGCAACATTCTTTGCCATGGCATATATCATTTCTGTTAATGCTTCAATCACAGCCGGTAAGTCTTCTCTAATCTGCGACAGCTTCAATATTTCTTTTACTGAGCCGATATCTAGCCAGTGGAGGCACCTGTATATGTAATACAAGCCAAAACTTTCAACCTCCCGATCCATTTTGTCAAAATTCGAGTAATCCTGCCGTAGGTCCATATTTGCAATGTATACAAGAGATCAACCGTGATCTTGTTACAGGAACGGCAGCTATTGGCGCTCTCACCAGTTTTTCGATGGGCTTCTTCGCCAACATGCCAATCGCTTTATCACCCGGGATGGGCTTGAATGCCTATTTTACGTACCAGGTTGTGGGCTTTCACGGATCAGGAAATGTCACTTACCGCCTGGCATTAACGGCCATCTTCATCGAAGGGCTGATATTTGTGATGCTGTCAATTTTCGGTCTTAGACAGTGGCTGGCTCGTATCATACCCTCAAGCCTCAAAATTGCGAGTGGCGCTGGTATTGGACTCTACTTGGCTCTCATCGGCCTCACCTATGATGCTGGTATTGGAGCTATAACGGGTGGTACCGACGATCCCTTAAAGCTTGCTGGATGTAAACCAGACCTTATTGGTTCTGACGGAACTTGCCAATCTGGTCAAATGCAAAATCCTACCCTGTGGTTGGGGATATTCTGCGGAGGAGTGTTCACAGCCTTCCTCATGATGTACCGCGTCAAAGGGGCGATAATAGCTGGCATCCTACTCGTCTCTGTCGTATCGTGGCCAAGAGACACACCAGTTACCCTCTTTCCTAGAACTGAACTTGGTAATTTCAATTTCGAGTTCTTCAAACAAATTGTCGCATTCCATCCAATTCAGCATACGCTTGTCGCCCAGGACTGGAATATCACTGGTAGCCACACGACGCAGTTCTTGATTGCTCTCATCACTTTCCTATATGTGGATATCCTCGACTGTACTGGAACACTTTATTCTATGGCCCGGTTCTGCGGAGCTATCGATGAAGATACGGGAGACTTTGAAGGATCTGCAATAGCCTATCTTGTTGATGCCATGGGCATAACTGTTGGCTCTCTATTTGGCTCGCCCCCTGTGACAGCTTTCATTGAATCTGGGGCTGGTATTTCTGAAGGTGGAGCAACTGGAATAACTGCTTGTGTTACGGGCATCTGCTTCTTCATATCTATCTTCTTCGCACCCATATTTGCTTCCATTCCTTCATGGGCAACAGGATGTACGCTCATCCTCGTAGGGGCTATGATGGCTCGTACCTGTACTGATATCAACTGGCGCTATATCGGCGACTCAGTCCCTGCTTTTGTCACCATGGCCGTCATGCCCTTCACATATTCCGTCGCTTACGGCCTCATCGCAGGCATCATCACATATATTATTCTCAACAGTGGCGCCTGGGCGCTAATCCACATCTCCTCCGGCCGCATCGTCCCTACTGATTATGAATTGAAAGATCCTTGGACTTGGAAAGTTCGAGGTGGACTGTTACCGGGTTGGCTGAGGAGACTCTGTCGTGGCAAGCGGGATTTCTGGAAGGAATGGAATTACGATGCTGAGGAGGGGGAGGAGATGGAGAGTCGTGATAGTTACTTGCCCCAGAAGAAGAACGTGAGGAGTGCAAGGCGGGTCGTGTTTGGAAGGCCAAATAGGAATAGGGAGAGTGCGGCGACGGGGGAGAGTTGCATGACTGGAACCGGTGGTAGTATCACCACGGGCGATGGGCAGATTGGCGTCGCGATGGAAGGCGTGAATATGAATGTCCGGAGGGATGGTCGGACGTGGGATGTTGGCGGTATGGCAGGATATGCGCATGGTGGGTTCGGCGCTGAAGGTATCATCGTATACGAAGACGAAGATGTTCAGGATTCTCCCACGGATGTTGGGCCCGTGGCGAAGGAAGAAGAAGCGAGGAGGGATACTAGGGAGGAACGGAGGAGCACCAGGAGTGAACTGAGGGCGAGTTGGGTGGGGAGCGTCATTGGGAGTGCTCGGGGAAGTGGGATTATGGTTATTGAGGGGATAAGAAGTGTTAGTGGGAGTATAAGACGGTGAGGTTGGACACTCTCTTCCCATATCACGACTTGAGAGGAAGGGATTTTCCATCCTCAATCTCCTCACCAACTCGCCTACACCTACCTCATCTTGGACAGAATTTACAAGGGAGGGAAGAAAGAGAAGAGCCAACCTCGACCCTTCCTCCTCACACATGATCGATAGCGCCTCGCGGCAACAAAATACGCATGCCTTTCTAGGCAAGAAAAAGACAGAAACTACGATACCCAGGCGTCAATACCCAGGCACCTAGCAATTTGCTACTACACATGAATTTCTTTGATTATTTTTCTTGTCTCTTGGCTTTTACTGTTGGTATTTTGCAGCGATTTGTTTTGGGATAGGGGGGATGGGATGGGATGTGTATGAATTATGCGTTGGTAATTTGTGTTGGGGTTTTGCGGTCGGTAGGGAAATGGGTTTGTGAGGGATGGATGGGATGGGATGGGTTTGTGGGGAAAAGGGGAGGGAAAGAGGAAGGGATGGGGATGGGGATGGGGATTGGGAAGGATAGGGGGGGGATGTTCAGTATGTGTATTGTAGATTGTATGTGTATGAATTAAACGATTTTATACCTCATCTCTAAATGGCTATTATTGCGATGTGCCGATTATAGACTTGATGTTATAAATTCGCAGTGAAGTTTAGGCGTAGAAGAATCGAGTTTGACTTTCCTTACACCGATTGTCAGATTAGAGGAACTCTCAACTCGCTCCTCCCCGGGAGCTATTGAGAATAGCATTTGGTTATTTGAGTTTCGCGTAGGTATATGAACTTGCGCTACAAGTGGCAAGTGAGTGTGGCGCTGGACTTTTAAAACAACGGCATGATTCAAAGGATCAAAACTCACAACTCACTTACCCTGCGATCACGAGTTCCCGAAATCGCAGGGTAAGCTATTGAGAATAGCATTTAGTTATTTAATAGGGTATTGAGTTTCGCGTAGGTATATGAACTTGCGCTAGCCAAGTGGCAGGTGAGTGTGGGGCTGGACTTTTATTACGGTGATTCAAAATATCAAATTTCACAACTGGCTTACCCTGCGATCCTGGTTTCCCGAAATCGCAGGGTAAGCTATTGAGAATAGCATTTGGTTATTTGGGTTTCGCGTAGGCGTATAAAATTGCGCGAGCAGCGTAACCTCCAAGCCGCAAGTACGAGTGCGATATTAGAAACTTATTATAACAATTCAAAATATCGAATTTCACAACTAACTTACCCTGCGATCACAAGTTCCCGAAATCGCAGGGTAAGCCGCTGAGAATAGCACTTAGTCATTTGGCGGGGTATCGAGATTCTATGAAATTGTGCTATCATCGTAACCTCAAATCCGTAAATGCGAACGCAATACGTATAAGACTTCACTTAAGTTATCCGAAATATCAAATTTCACAACTCGGTTACCCTGCGATCTGAACTTGGAAAATCGCAGGGTAAGTTGGTGAGAATAGTACTTGGCGAGATTCAGGGGGGGGATGGCAGGGGAATCTGGTCGGTATTATATCTCCGTGTTGATAAGAGTTTGGAATATTGAGGGTTCATGGAGTGTATTACACTACTAGACTCTCTTTTTCTCCTTCTATTCCCTATTAATACCTACCGCCTAGAACCTCTCTCTCCCTCCACCCTTCCTAAACATCACCCACTCACCCACCCACTCACCTCTTACTATCCAGTCTCAACCCCCTCCCAACCATCCTTTACGCCCACCAAGAAATTTCCCGAAACAACAATCCCATATCCCATCCCATCCCATCCTTTTCTTCTTTCTTTCAACCTCCTCCTCCCTCCCTTCTACCAAACCCTTCACGTCTCTACTACCTAGTTTTTAATTTGCGATCGGATTTCAATTATCTGTCTGATACTATAGAAGAAAAGCTCCAGGATAGCCTATTCCTGAGATTTTAAGTGAGTGTTGAAAAATACTGCAGAGCCAAGTTTTAAGAATGAGAGAGATCCTCTGATCTCCAAATGAAAAAATACAGTTACAAACCCTTCAAATAAGCAAGCAATCCATACCACCAAACAAGCAACCTCAAAATTGAAGAATGAAATCATCAAGATAATGACAAGATTCCAAACATCAAGAAACCTCTATACCAGACACATCCATACCAAACACATAACTTCCTCAACATAGCCAGCCCCTTTCAGGAGTCTCTCGTATATACCCATTTGATGACCCGAGAGAGAGGAGCAAGTAAACACCGTTCATATGCTATATTCCTCGGAACCAGACCAAACAACATACCTCCAAACCCTCCCATTCTCTCAGGTTCTTTGCCTAGTACAATACAACGAGGTTCAAAACGCGAGAAAAGCAGTCAAAAAAAGCAGTGATTCTCGTAGGTGCACTGATAAGCAACAGCCACCCCAGTATCTCAATACCCCTTTCTCCCTATTAACACAAACACGCATCTAACCACATCCCCAAGACTTTCTCAAAAACGTGTAGAAAGACAACCAATCAAAACTCCGACAAAAAACACGACACAATAACAAGCATCAGAAAAAAATTCAAGTTGGTGAAGAGGAAACCAGCTAGTTCCAAGCGGTAATCCGACGTCGTGATGCTATTCTCCGCATCGTCAAAAATTTCAAGATACCGGTAAAGGTTTTCAAGCACAAGATACAGAAGCTGGGCTCGTACTGTGCCCTGACGTAGTAACCTAGCGCTCCAATAAGACGACCTCACGACCAAACGTGTACGCTTTCGCTTACTCGTGCCCCTTGAAGCGAAAGATCTTCAAGGCTCTGCATCAGTACAGTACATTGCGTGCTCTCTGCCAGGGGCCTGGAATTGAGAGGGTACTGTACGTCTGGTAGCGTTGTACAACCACGATAGGCAATGAGCCGGACGCAATTTATCCATGATTTGGGATTGTAATGATGAATAAGAAAAGGGTGTACGACGATAATTATTTGATAGGCTCTTCGGGTGAGAGGGGAACATGGTAGGTCAAAGGAGATCAAGGTACAAAGTGACAGGCGGTGAGGAAGGTGGTTTATCACGTCCGACTAGATAACCTTGGGAATCACAAGTAACAGTACGACGTGATACGTTTCCCTGTGTATAGTAAGCATGTGCTTAAGAATATACGAAAAAAGGGTAGCGAGTTTAGGGGAGACGAATCAACGGGCAACTTTTTCATAAGCGAGAGGTTGAAATAATAATTAGAGAATGGAACAACAACGATAACGTGCAAAACGACGCAAGATTGACCCAGTCCAAAAAAAAAAATACAATGCAGAGACGGTGTTTCGCAGCATTCTTAGCTTCAGATGCAAGATTTGAAATGTCGATGTTACTCAACACGCAAATGTCAGAATTACTTGCAGGTTTGCGTACATTTAGTATGCAGAAGCAGTAAAGGGGGGCGAAAGTAAGCAAGCATATATGCAGTGGAACAATGTATCAATAGCTTCAAGCAATCAAAACGCAGAAAAGAACAATTGGTCAGGGATGGAGCTTCAAGAGCAGCGGGGCCAGCGGGACCTCGTAGAAAAGGGCCAGACAAGCTTTCTTGTCCCGCAGCTATCTGGGCGTAGAGGTTTTGAGTGGCGCCACTAGGCTCTAGCCATAACAAAAAATTTCTGTTGAAGCCCTGAAGCTCAATATGTTGAAAGTGCGGTGTACCCCTTGTCAGTCGGAGCATAGAAAAAAAAGTTGAGTAAAGTGGCAAGCAAGGTGAGTTGTCCGCCGCCGTGCTCGTTGAGAGGGTACTATCAGTGACACTCCAAGTCGCCGATGAATCAAGATGGCTGCACGGTGAGGTATCCCTCGAGTTAACGTCTGATGGGAATCGGTGATGTTGCCCGTAATCGGGAAACACCAAGAAAGCAGCAAAGCCGTCCTTTGGTACGGTACTGTAACTTTTCCCCCAACATACGCGTAGTATCGGCTCGCACCGCACTCTACATCTTTGTGCGCCAGTCTTCTCCACCTGCAGCTGCAGGCTCATCCACTGACCGTCGACGAATGCAAGGTGGCCACCAATTGGCGGTCACGGCATCCATCGAGCCATGTGGGTGGTATCGTTGACAGGTGTGCGGCGTGTTTTACCATCCTAAATTCGGAAGAGAGAATTTGCCTCGTTGCCAATAGCCGCCCCTTCCATCTTGACCTCCATTCTCTGAAATACTTTGACACAATAACGGCCGAAATGACAGAGGCCCCGAAAACAGGAGAGAATCGTTCACGGAAGAAACTCTCCCATTAACCCTCAATTCTCTGTAATAATCTGGCACGAGGAGGTCAAATACGGGAGAAGAAGGGGGCTCTAAACCAATTGATGCGGTATTTCTATGCAGAAGAAGCAGATATCTCCTTCCGCTCTACCTCCTCTTTCTTCCGCAACTCAGGGGTCTTGTCGGGAAGGTGATGGGTCCAGAGGGGTGCCAGGGGATGCGTGCTGTGTTGGCAGGAGTGGGTGAAGGACAAAAGTCCAGCGCCACAGGATGGAATGGTTCGCAGTTGGCATGTGGAAGAGAGAGATGACCTCTTCACCGTCCTAGCAATATCAAAGTGAGGAAGCTGTTGGTCATGGTACTGCAGATGCTCTTCCTGATGTGGGCGAATCAGTAGCGAGCCGTTGGAGCACGAGAGCCTTCAACGCAAGCTTCGCGCACCCAGGGAAGAGACCGATGGTAAGAATGAAGATATACTTTGTGGCCGCGCAAACACACAGTGGAGACGATGATGATAGAGCAATGCGGTACTGTAACAAGAGGCACAAATCCGGGTACGAGTGCCAGTACCTACCAAACCCCTCCACGCCACCCAAAGACACAGTGACAGAAAGAGAGAGAGACAAGCTGTTCCCCCAAAGTACCGGTAACAGCGGAAAGTCTCTGCGAGCCACTTTCTCACAAAGCAGACCCGCCTTCGGCAATTATCCCACGGCGGGAGGGACAACAACAACAGGAGCCAATCAGACGCAAGCAATTGAGGGATTGTAAGTACTTTGCTACTCCCTGAGAAGTCTTGGGAACGACATGAACGGTGAGGGTGGCTGGTGATGTGGATGATGTACTTGGTGGAGAAGATTTAGTTTTGTCTGAACTTTGACAGGACGGATTGCGGAGGGCGATCTTTGCTCTTGTGACGTCGTCTTTTAGCGCTTCCAAGCTTTGCCATCGCAAATCGGCGCAATAGGGCTGATGAGCACAGCAGCGCCCAGGCAAGCAGTCTTTTGGCTTTGGGAGCAGCAAGTATCACGAGAGTATGCACTGCCATCGAAAAGTATGAGTTGAGTAGATGCAGAGGCACTGCAGAGGCTGTGTGTGACCTTGGCCAGGTCAACCTTAGCTCAATAATTTGGCATTTTTCTTTGTGCGCAAACAAATGGAAAATTATGGAGTCCGGGCACGGTACCTAATGCCAAGGGCGTCATTGGACAATGGCGGAGGGCGGGCTGGGGAAAGTCGCTACCCAAGGAGGTTGACCTTCATCCCCACAGGCGGTTGTCCACCAGCACGGTACAGCGAGACCAGCAGCGAGCGGGTTATCTAGTCTCGTGTGTCCCCGGTGCGTTGGAGAGAGGCAGTCCTCAAAACACCATCAAAGTAGCATCTTCTCACACCTCAATATCCACTCCATATCCACTCTCAATGCTACGTATACAGGAGCTGCAGGACGGTTGGGTTCCCAGAGCAGACAATGGTCGTTGAAGGAGCCAATCAAGAGAGCTTGAAGTACAGCTTGAAGTACTTCGTAAGTAACTCGCACTCGTACATTTTAGCCCCTGTCGTTAGTAACCCCGCAATCTTCTACCTTTCTGCTGCCATATTGACATGTAAGACGCCGCCAACAAGCCAATTCGCTCCTTTGCCCTGCGTGTGCGTCTGGAAGCCAAAAGAGATCTATTATGAGGCATTTTTATTCTGTTGGTCACGGCCTTCCCAACGACAGATCGGCCGCTTCTCGTTACCCCTCATTATTCAATGCCCAGCCATTCCAGCTTCCAGGGGCAGTCGGCGTCAAGGCCATATACCTGTGTTGACCTATTCGGCGTGTATTATGGTAATACTGTACTTGGTACTTGGTCTAGAGGCCAAAAAAATTAAATAATTCATTCGAGACGCCGTCTGATGTTTGTTTGTTGTCTTTCATTGCTAGTTCATGCTCCGGACAACTTTCGGTGCCCGGATTGCCTCTCCAAGTCCAAACTCGTCCCGAGGCACTGGCTCTCGCTACTCGCTTGGGCGCTTGAGAGCACAAGTGAGAGAAAGGACTCAAGGGAGGTCGTGGGCATGATACACCATTGAAAACAGCTGAGTCTAGCCAAGACCAGCCCAACCTAGATTCCTATTATTGATATTACATTACCCAGCCATCACCCTCGCGTACCTCCGCAGACAAGAGCCAGAGCGGCGTTCAGACGCGCTGACCAAAGAGTCGTGCATGGTGAATCAGAAGAGTGATGTTACCCTGACCCAGAGCCCAGAACTTAGGTACTGTACCTAGGTACATGGGAATAGAAGCATTTACTGCTAGATCCATACCGTATTCACAGCCCCCCAGGCACCTGTTTAGGGACTTTGTAAGCAGATGCAGCTGCAAATGCAAATGCACTGCAAATGCGTTTGCCTTTTCTCCGCGCCAATGTAATTTGCTTTCCCTTTCGGCTCGTCCCCGTTAAATGCCTCATAGTGAATTGCAAAAAAACCAGCTCTCCTTCTCTTCCCACTGCAGTACCGGTATGCACACCACCAGATTGGTTGTGCATCGACATACCCATTTCCCCCGAAGTTGCTACTTTGATAAATGGTAGTACTCTGTACTGTTCAGAGAACACTAGCTGCGACCCCAGCGGCCAAAGTGTGCGGGCCCTCAGGTCTCTTTCATCAACCCTCGACTCGCCTCTTAGCGGAAAATCACCTAAGCTGTCGCAGCGCGCACCACCACCACCACCTCTCCCTCTTCCTTTCTTTTTTGACCGACTCTTTTTCTCCGCTCCTCCTCAATCTCCCCCCACCTACTGCTCACCCTTCGTCGCCATCTTCTGGGAAAACTGGGAAAACCTCACCTTGGATCTGGGCTTTGCGATTGCGATTGCCCGACCGCATCGCGGCCGAATAACAGTACCCTGAAAGCAGGACCCTAGCTGTGCGACCATCGCGATCACAGCGCAGTCTTTCCTACCACCGCAAACAAATTATGGCCTCGGTCAGTGCTCCGAGGGAGAGAACAAACAGCCAAAGATCACGACCCTCTCCACCGACCTCATCTGCTTCATCATCAATCGGTTCGCCCGTAACCCGACCCGTCCTTGCCCAGAATGGCCTCAAGATGCCCAGCCAGGAGCTGACGCTCAATAATAATGGCAGCGCTGCGCCACCATCGGAGCCACAAAAACCAACCCCTGCCAATACAGCAGCAGAAAAACCATCGATGACGAAGCGCTTGACAAGAATGTTCAGTACCAAGGATGCTTCCAGAAGTGATGTCTCTTTAACAGCACAACTCGGCCCCTCAAATACTCCGCGCTCAGAACCTGGATCCGGTACAATTTCACCAAACCCGCAATCAAAACCATCACAACCTCCCTCCCGCAAAGCATCCTCGACCGACAAGCCAACTAGGGCAGAGAAACCCGACAAAGCAATCACGGCACCTTCCAAAGACAAGAAGAATGGAGCCCCCGTCTCCCAACAACGGTTTGTCTCTGGGCTCCAGTGTCCGGGGGGACATGAACATCACCTCAAGAGCGCCCGAAGACAGGAAAAGCTCTCGGATATGCTGCGAAATGTCATAAGTGGCAAGCAGAGAAATATTGAGCATGCGCACGAAGGCGAACAGCAATTATCCCTCATGTCAACATGGGTAGATCAGCTAAAGAATGAGAAGGAACATTTGGCGACAGAGAAGAAGGGCGGTCCAAGTTCAACAGCGACTCTGGTTGAGAAATATGGCAAATGTCAAGAAATTGTTGGTCGCGGGGCGTTTGGCGTGGTCAGGATTTCACACAAGCGAGCAGAAAACGGGCAGGGAGAACAACTCTATGCGGTCAAGGAATTCAGACGACGACCTGAGGAGAGCGAAAAGAAGTACAGCAAGAGACTCACATCTGAATTTTGTATATCTTCCTCGTTGCGGCATCCCAATGTCATTCACACACTCGACCTCCTACAAGATTCCAAGGGCGACTACTGCGAAGTGATGGAATTTTGTGCTGGTGGCGATCTCTATACCCTGGTCCTTGCAGCTGGCAAACTCGAAGTTACCGAGGCGGATTGTTATTTCAAGCAGTTGATGCGCGGCGTGGAGTATATGCATGAAATGGGCGTTTCTCACAGGGACTTGAAGCCTGAGAATCTGCTTCTCACCACCCACGGTTCCCTCAAGATTACCGACTTTGGAAACGGCGAATGCTTTCGTATGGCCTGGGAGACTGATGCACACATGGTTACCGGTCTTTGTGGCTCAGCTCCATATATTGCTCCAGAAGAATATATCGAAAAGGAATTTGATGCCCGTGCCGTGGATGTATGGGCTTGTGGTGTCATCTACATGGCAATGCGTACTGGTCGTCACTTGTGGCGCGTCGCGAGAAAGGATGAAGACGAGTTTTATGCCAAATATCTGGAAGGACGAAAAGATGAAGCCGGCTACGGCCCCATTGAGTCATTACATCGAGTAAGTTATCACGGACCATTTTTATTCAGTCAATGCTAACAAATATAGGCACGTTGTCGAAATGTAATCTACTCAATCTTAGATCCAAATCCATCTCGTCGTATCACATCCTCACAAATACTCAAATCGGAGTGGGGTCGGGAGATAAAAATATGTAAAGCTGGCGAGGAAGGTCTCTAACACGAATGAGATGGGAGACATCATCTCGAGGATGGGCCATGTCACGGGCTGAATCTCTGACTTCGACGAGTTTCTCAATCTCCCAAAACTACACAAGAACCCCAACCTATATTTTACATAATTATAACGCCCTTACGACTTTACAAATGGGACCACAGGTTGGCGTGCGGTTTGCTTGCTTTTTAGGGGAATATCACGGATGTCTCGGAATCGTGACATCACATTCTCGGCGTTTTTTTTTCTTCTTGCTTTTCTTTCCCTTTTGTGTACAGCGAAAGAGAGCGAAATGACGTTGATTTTGCACTTTCCCTGATTTGTTCACTGCGTTGTTTTCATCATCGGATCATTTAGCAGGCTATGGCCGGCATAGCCGAGGTGTTTCTTTTCCTTTTTTTCCCTCAACGGATGGGAGGGGTACTCTTTTTTTAAAGCAAAGCGAACGGGGTGGGATCATTGCAAAGGAAAAGCTCAACGGGGAAGCCAATTTAACAGTACCCACGGAGATTTACGAAGGCTTTTTCTTCTTTTGCTCATTTCGTAGGGATGCGGTTGGGATGGGCTTTTTGATACTAGGGCGGTTTGTGGTTTGGAGAATGGATGGGGTTGGGTGGATTAAGAGCTGTCATTTGTGCTTCTCGGGGGTTGAATTTGAGAGGTTTTCAGGTTTTGAGTGATAGGGCGGTGGAGTGGGAGGGGAGGGGAGGGGAGATTTCTGGGGGAGGGCAAGAAAGAGAGGCAGGCATTTTGTAGATAGAACAGCGAGCGGATGGGATCGGGTAGGCACTTCTGTGTTGCGAAAGAAAGAGATGCTAGCGAGTGGTACGTAGGGTGCGAAGTGGGGAGATCTTTGATTGTCAGAATGGAAATCAGACAAATCCCTTGCCTCCTCCTTTGCCTTGATGCATCACGCGTATCCATTCTTGCTTGCATGTCTCTTTCCTGCTCGGTTCTTCGTTGCTATGGAAGTTTGCGAGTTTTTAGGTGGGAGGTATAAAAAAAATGGAGGTGGGGTTTGGTTGCGCTTTCGGATAGATGGAGGGAGGGAGGGATGGGACGTGATTTACATGTAGAATTAGTAGAAACCGCGAGGTATTCTTGTACCATAGAGAATATGTATCGATCGCTACACTTCTTCCCTTTTATCCCTTCTTCGCTCCTCTTCTTTCTTCTCGTGGTAGGTTCCAAGATTCTTCACTTTAGGTTTATTTGCTTGCTTGTACTTCTATGGTTTGGCTGGGAGATTTCTATTTTTTGGGAGGGTGGAATGAGGTGAGAAGAGAGGGGAGTTTTATAAATGTAAATTATTATCTCTCAACCCCTCCCATCTCAATCCTCCAACATCTCCTCTTCACTCTATCCCCATCTTCCCACCTAACTCAGAACCCCAAGTTCACTCCTTATATCAAACCTACATAGCCCCAAAACCAACCACTATTACTATCCCCTACACAATACTCTTAACGGAATATCTGTTTACCTCCACCTTGACTTCAATCTGCAATTGGAAATTTGGGATGGAGAATAGTATACTTGTCGCTGTGTAAGGAAGTTCTGTTGCGCAATGATGTTGTAGCAAATAGAGTTGCAGAGGAGGTGAGTTAGATAATAAGTATATATATATATATTTCGTGCTCCTTTTCATGGCTCCAACTATCGTAAATTCCTCCTTCCCCACCTAGCTAACCCTTTCCTCCCAATCCCCCTCCTAATCACTTTCCTACTCCTTACCATTTCCACTTCACCCCTTCTCCCCCCTTTCATACCCTAAATACAACCTCCCAAAATCCAATTCCCAAACCCCAAACATTAACTATACAAAAAACTATCTACTATCTTCCACAAAATATACCACATCTATCCCTCATCCCCACAATACCGTTACCTATCTTCTCTCTCGAAAAAAACCAGAAAAAGATTCCATCACAGGGTAACCTACTTCTACAAGCATCCACTTCACTTTACTTTAATTACCAGCGCAGATTCTTGTATACGAAATAGAGAACCTTCGGCTTAATTCTTTTATATGCTATGTCTATATACGCAGAAAAGCACTCGCTTAGCTATTCTCACTCACTTACCCTGTACTCGCTTATCCCCACGCGCCTACCCTGCGATCCCCCCCCCAAAAAAGAATTTGAATAATAGGAGTGTTTACTTCTCCATAACCAATCCAAACCAATTCCGTATTTCCACCTATAACTACACACCAAAAACCCAACCCATAAACCCTAATTCGCAAACCCAAACCCCGAACTCCTAAACCCCTCATCCCAAACCCCTCATCCCCTCCCTCAAACCCCCCTAACCCCCGCCATTCTCACCTCTACGTACAGTACAATACGGACCGGTAAATCACCACGCATAACAAAATATAGTATCCCTCGTCCGAACACTTCCGTCTAGACATTTAGCCACCGGTAGTTGCCCTGGGAGACCAGACCAGACCTTACCACCGCATGCATGATATAATATATTGAATCCGGTACTGTACCTCATCTGAACTCGCCAGCCCATACCCTACCCTACCCTACCCTACCCTACCCTGTCCACTTCCCGACTTGCAATTACATACCCCTAGACCCTATGAGAGATCTCAAGATCTAAAGAAAACGTCCTCGAAACAAAAGATATGCATAAAATCTATTTATTGAATTCACAATAGCAAAATAATACGAAGTGGAAAGTGGAAAGTTATCAAACCATAGAAGGGATAAAGAAAGATAGATGGAATTTCTCTCTCTTTCTCTCAAGAAACACTCACTTATTAAAAACACAGCTCTATAGTCAAAATCAACAGAAAAAAATTGAGTCAAAAGGGATCATCACCCCGTAAAATTCCATAGAAACGAAGTAGGTAGCTACAGTAAGCTCTCCCAACACAACACCTAAACACCCCCCCTCCCAATTTATTCACCAACCAACCCAATCAACCATACACTCCACAACGCCCGTCCCCAGAAAGCAACATCCTCATCCACTCCCACCCCGTCCCTCCACTCAGTGACCTCCCTCTTCAAATCGAATATAAATAGTAGAGATTTCTTTCTCCCTCCCACCTCAACCCCTTGACCGACAATTACAACCATACAGCACATAAAACCAAACAAGGAGCAAAAAAAAGGCGAATTAGAACATCTTGCTTTCTTCAAAAATTTCCTTCCATCAACACTTTCCACCTTCAGAAGAAGACTCTTCATAATTTTGATCCATTTCCCTCAAATCCTTCCTGCCTTCCAATAAGTACCGCCTCCTAAAGTTTCCTCCTTCATAATAATCCCGTAGAGCCGCCACATTTATTAACGCCATTCCTACTTGCCGACAAAGAGTTGCCAGGCCAAGTAGTGTTGTGATAAATATATGAAAAAAACAATATCAACATGATAGAGTGATGCGCAAAGCGGATTTCCATCCAAGGGTGTATACCGCGAGAAAAAGGTCGACTCCTGAAATGGTATATTGCATAATTGCCAAAGTTTCAAAGAAGCACAAGTATTAGTCTCCACCGCGGAGAATTGTTGCAATTGATCATGAGTGGAAAAGATCCCAGGCTCGGTCACACAATTGCATGAACTCGGCCTTCTTCTTTTGTTGAGTGCTTGGGCTGTCTCGTCCTTCACCAAATGGTCCTCTGTGTCGTGACGTCGGTGGCCCATTGCCCAAAGGTGGACTGGCTCCATCCTCATATTCTGCTCTTTGGCGTCTTCGTCCACCACTACGGCTAGCCTCGGCTTGTCTCATTGGATTCCCAGTTAGAGGAGAAGGGGGCGTTGGTGGTTGGTGTCCTCCATAGTGCACAAGCTTTGGCAAAAGTTCGGGACGACCACCAGCAAGCTCAACTTGAGCTTCTTCGGCTGATCGGTATTCTCTCGGCCTTGCTGAATGTGGAGGTTGGGCTTGATTATGGCCTGGCGATGGGAAAGTTGGTCGCGAATTAGAATGAGATGAATTGGCTGCCGAGCCGGAATTATTCTGTAAGACAGACGATCGTCCAGGGGTAGGTCCAGGTTCACGATGCGCACCGAGTCCATTCTCTGCAAAAACATCGGTAATAGGAGGTAAGCGATTAGCGGTTTGTTGTGCAGGAACGTGGTGGATGTGCGAGGTATTGGACAAATTTGATGGCTGATTTGCAATGTGACGAGTCAATGGATGAGGTTGATGTCTTCCTGTGAAACTCTGGTTGAGTGGAGCAGATTGGATTACCCTTTCGTGCGCGAATTGCTCGTGTGACGGTGCTACAATGCTCAGTCCAGGTGGAGCCTTTCTCTTTGATGTGCCAGGGGTTTTGGTCCCGAAGCCACCAAAATCTCTCTCCTTTGCACTTTCCGTAGGTGCATTTTCTGGCTTGGCCGTTTGTTGTAACCGTGACTCGATGATGTGTCTCTGTTGCTCTCGGACCGAAATACTTCGCTGCAACTGCTCCCTCATCGTTGGATCCTGCGTGACAAATCCTGGAGAAAGACAGGCCAATCCCACGTCATGAATCTCAAGCCCACCAGTATGTGCTCCTCTCGATGTCAATTGACCTGGGGTTGGTCTTGAAGTAGACGGATTCGCGCTGGTCGATGTGTTCTTGGAAAGGTCGAGCTTTCGTGGACGATGACGGGAGGTTGGGAGATCTGGCGAGGACGGTGGCTCCTTCTTCACGATAATTTTTGGTGGAACGCCATTTCGCGACCTGGCGACATTGCGATATCAGTTTTTGTTCATAGCACGGGGATGAAAACACAATGAGAAGTATATACATACGAATTAGGTGAGGCTTTCGATGCCGAAGTTGTCCTAGGACTGCCGCTCCCTGTGCGTTGCGCGTTATGGTTCGGGGTCGCCGAAGCAGAAGTTCGCTGTTGCTGCGCGGGCGGGGATTTAGACGATGGCCCAGAAGGGACGATATCAACATAGGACGATCGGTCGTGGGGTGTAGGCGACGGTGCCATTGCGATCACAGTACTCATCGTGAGTTTGTGGAGTGTGTGAATAGTGGAAAAGTGGTGGTTGGTGCTGCGATTCTTCACCTATACTTTATGGCGACTTGGCCTGCTCCTTCTCCTAATCCAATGCTCGTACGCTGGCTGGACTGCTTATTTCGTCTCTGGGCAGTCGGCTCGGTGCGTCTTGTGTATTCCTTCTTTCCACCGAACGAGAAACCTTGTGCCACCAGATCAGAACGAACTGCTGCTGGCTGTCTGTATCGACGGTCGTTGCTGGTGAGGTGGGTACGGGGGGAGGGGGGGTTGTAATGGTGGTGTCGATTCGGCTGGGCGTGGTTGCGGTTGCGGGATGCGTGCGGGCGTGGATGGATGGGGGTCGATGGAGGCGTGTGCTGTACTGGACCGTACGGGGCTGGATTGGACTGGATGCGACAGGCTGATGCGACTGGACTGATATGGCGAGGAGAATCGCACAGTCGGCTCGGTCTTCAAATGCTCGCAAAGGCAAACTTGGGAACTCAAGGTGAGTGCAACTCGCGAAGTTGCAAATGGATGACTGGACTATCGGTGAACGAGTGGGAGAAGGTCGTAAAAGATCAACAAGCCAATGTTGCGAGGGTGGCGGTCAGGTTTTATCTATCTCGGCTTCGAGGTTTAGCTGTTTCAGAGACTGATATTAATCCAAAGGGTGAAGAGGGGAGCGCGCCAGTGGAGCGTGCACAGGCTCTCGTACCCCGGTCAGCATCGTCCTTGGAGGAGCTTCTACGGTCAATTATCAATGCGCTGCGCAGCCCAGACAGGGTTGGCCAGCTTTGTTTGCGGGAGTGCTTGGGGTGCCGAGAGTGCCTCGGAGTCGCTTGGCTGGTGGGCAGAGGAAGTGAGTGAGTGGTGGTGAATGTTTGAGTGATGGTGAGTATTTGAGTGGTAGTGAGTTTGAGGGGTGGTGAATGTTTGAGTTGGTGACTGCAGTTTCCAGCTCAGTGTGAAATCATGAAATGCCCGTAAAGTCCTCCAGCCTGTTTCCGTATGATACAGCAGTGAGTGGCTCCCCCAACTCCCTCAACTCCCACCGCGTCCCTCCCACCGCGCTCTAGCGTGCTAGCGCACCTCGAAACTGTTTTGGGGAGATGGAAAAACACTGGGCTACCCATCCATCTCCCCGTGACGGCTTCGCTAAAACTCGTCCTCCAGGGTCTGTCCGCCAATCAATCGGCCGCAACGCAGGCCTACCTGAACTTTGTAACCGTCGCGTCGCTGCGAGCTTTGTCATGGACCGATGGTTTTACTTTTCAATAGTGCCCAAGTAACTGTAAATTGCTGATGGGCAAAAGGAGAAAACGATTGCAGTCTGCAGAGTCTTCATGAAACTAGCCCGTCACTAGAGAAAACGATCATCATTGGCAATCAATTGGTGCCTGAGTTAAGTGAGTGAGTGCCAGCTAGCAGCTGCAGACTGGCGGAACGGAGAATTGTCCCAGCTTCCTGGTGGAGCGAGGGGCAGACAGGATGGAGGATCGTATGGATGCGGATGCATATGCGTCTGAAGTCGCCCTCTTCAGCCCGTTTGGGGAACTCTCTGCACAGAGCACTTCCAGGAGCTAACGCCCGTTGTTTCTTCTTCATTCGGATATTAATAAGATCAAGCTGCTATGGCTTTTTATGTGATGACTTGCTCGTGCGCGTGTGGCTTTGCCAGAGCAAAGTCCATTGAGGGGCAGAGCAGAGAGCAGAGGCTCAGGGGGTTTACGCGACAGGACCAAGAAAAAAAATAAAAAAATACGAAGCTCAAGGAAAAGGTCTCCCAATATGCGTGATGCCTCCGTAAGCCGGCGGTGGCTTATGGGCAATTGGATTGAAAGCAGCATGAGCTCCGTAGTCTGCGTTCCAAACGTTGCAGAATAAAGTTACTCAATGGAGAAGGTGGGTGAGAATGGCGCATCAGCAAAAGGCGAATTGGTGGTAAGATGAGTGAACCCCTCTATGTGGTTGGTCCACTCCCCCTCCCCTCGCCGAAAGAGGAAGTGCCCTGGAAGAATGGATTATGGATTTCCTGGAAACAACACCAGAGGAGGCAGTCAACAGGCCCTCCGCTGCCAGAATCATAGGGCCACCAAATTGTTGGGTTTCGAGTTCCTGACCACTCCGGAGACGGATCTGCAGGATTTCAGAAATTCAATATTTCGGTCGCCCATGTTCCATGCATCGTTTAGATATATTAGCACATTTAACCGTCGTCTACTCGAGTAACTTGCATACCGACCGACCGTTTCAATCGAGGGTCCTCGGCCCAAGATTTAATTTATATCACACTACGCAAAAAGGGTCGTGACAATCTCCAAGGCTTGATGAGAAATTTAAGGCACCGGCGTTCGCCTTCCTTGAGCCCTATTCCGATATCAGATTGTTTCCAGTTTGATGGGATTTTTATTAGATGAGGGGCATGGCTTGCGAAACAACTCTGCGCTTGTTGGAGGTTGCATGGCAACGGGGTTGTATTTTTGGAGTTTGAAAAGCTTCCCCAAGGTACCTCCGTCCTGGATTCTTTGGTTCTCGCTGCAGAAATCAGACACTTGAAGCTGCATCTATCTGGGTCCGGCGCTCACACGTTACACCTGACGCCGAACGAGTGATCTTGGCTTGCACCACGATTTCTCCTTCTCCTTCTCGTCGTTCTTCACCCTCACAACCCTCACTTCTGTAGTTCAAGAGTGGACACGACCTCACGGCCGTCCTTGACACTGACGTGCCGGCGACACCCTACATCCTTGAGGATTCCCACCTGCTGTCACAAACCATGCAAACAAGGTCTGGTTTTAAAGAGCAGGATCCACTAGCACTTCCACCCAATAACAACGCTTTCTTTCCAGCCTCCATGAAACGCGGCTCAGCCTCTCTCCCAATCATTCGTCCCTCTTCTGATGACGCTGAAGGAAAAAATAGTCACGTTGGTATCACGCTCAGATCACCGAGGAGTCTTGTTTGCCCTAGGCAGTCTCAGCTCCAAACCGAGGAACATCATACGAAATTGTAGGAGGTTATTCAGAGAAAACGTGGTCCCACAGCCAGAATGAGAGACACAGGTGGCGCAGGCCCTTACGTTTCCGATCCATACCCATACCCATTCCAAATCGGGATGAGGGCGAAGCCAAGCTGTGTTTCCCCGTATCCTTATTTATTTACACGCTCCTGCGATCTTCACGAGAGGTCCCTGAAAGCGTTCTGTACGCGAAATATTGGCATGCGAAACAAAAAAATCCCAACTCGTACACATCCTTTTTGCCGCGCGGTACTTGCGTGACGCCACACGAGAGAAAAGGAGAAGGAGAATATGAGGCTTTGACACATAGGTAACGAACAATAAAAATGCATTAAAGATGCTTCAACCCCCTTTTGATTTGAAATTGATCAATGGTATGACGTCTTGATATCAACCCCATACCGCAATCGATAGGTGATTCCCTCATTCGGAAATGACTTCTGCAAATCATCGCGGGCGCGCCTTGCGTGTAACCGTGAACCGCTGTCATGCGTCAAAAATAAACAACCGATCTCCCAAAGCCATCTACATCCGATGTTATGAAACCACTCTAGGAAAAAAATAAGGCATCTGAGAATTTTTAGAGTTGTGCTCTATCAAAAAGTGAGTTCGCGTTTTGACGGGACGGGAGCCGGGAGCACCAATATAAAATTTCCAGCGCTAAAAAAGCCGGGGTAAATTCACCTCGGCCGCTAATCGCATCTTAATTTTTTTCTGGGAAACTCGTCCCAAGATTTCGCGATATCGATATCATTGCGCCGACCGCTACCCAATTTCTACCACAACATAACCAACCATGGCTCCGAAGACGAAAGCAGCTGCTCCAGCTCCAGCTCCAGCTCCAGATGCAGATGCCGACATTCCCATGGAAGAGTCAGAGGGACCTGCGGGCTACCCATTAGATCCCCACGACCCCGCCACCAAGGGCTTCAGCGAGAAGAGAATTCGCGTGGTAAGGTTCCGGTTTTTGATCTGCGCCCTCCCTCATTTGGACTAATGAATGTTTTTTTTTGCAGCTCCCAGGATCTTCGTCTACGGCGGCATCTTTCGAATTTTTGGAGGAGGATCATACTTTGGGAAATTCTTTGCGGTACATTATCATGAAAAAGTACGTCGGCCTGCGAGTATGATGGAAGAATCAGAATTTGGGGGAATGGTGGGATGTTGCTAGGACTTAAGCGCTAACTATTTCTGCTGTAGCCCTGAAGTCGAATTCTGCGGATACTCGATACCTCATCCCTCGGAAGCGAAAATGAATATACGAATCCAGACCTATGGTGGGTGGCTCTTTGTGGCAATGGAATAGCCTGTTTCTCTCTAACATACTCGCAGATGGTACAACAGCTACCGAGGCGCTGGAAAAGGGTCTAAGCGATCTTATGGATCTTTGCGACGTGGTGGCTCTGGAATTCATGAAGGCAAAGGCGGATCATGAGAACAAAATGACTGAGGATTGAGAAACACATCTGGTGCATTGCAAGGCGTCTAGGGAAATAT
Organism: Hymenotorrendiella dingleyae; assembly: GCA_003988905.1. Classification (NCBI taxonomy): domain Eukaryota; kingdom Fungi; phylum Ascomycota; class Leotiomycetes; order Helotiales; family Helotiaceae; genus Hymenotorrendiella; species Hymenotorrendiella dingleyae. Next base: position 69,010 of record QYAP01000040.1, read on the forward strand.
ATGGAGTTTTGCTCAAGGTTCATTTGGGGATATGTACAGGCTATGGAAAGGATGGCAGAGCAATCAATTGCGGCCCTAGACTGGTGTTAACTGATAAATCTCGTGCAGTAATCATAAAAAGACGTACCTCGAGAAAGCCGTCTATGAAATTCTTTGGTAGTCGTGCTTTTGGATCTTCGTCTGCTCTGAAATATTTGAGAATGTGAGGGAGTTGTTTCCAGTAGTTCAAAGTTTCCTATAGACATATTAAATTAGCATGCATTTCAACAATCCATAACAAGGCTATAGCCCCCAGTCTGAACCATCTGTGCTACTAGATAGTAGACAGCCAAATCCCAGAAACGCCTTTGATCAACACAAAAGCCATACCCTCCCCCCCGGATTTCTTCTTATTGATGTAAATCAGATTTCCTCAAAAGTGCCAAACTGTCCAGCTTCTCCGCAAAATCGATTTTTGGCGCTTCCCATTCCATGCAATAGGACTAGGTGGTCGGTTCAAGCCATACTATGACTCCAGAGGTGGTATGGAATAACCAAATTGATGCCCAATTGCCCCAAGCATTGAAGTCCAAGCCAGATGGTTGGCATGTATCTTCAATTCCATCAAATGCTTTCCTAGCATTCCAGTACCATAACTTTCCCCCCTCAATATCCAATATCAAAAAGAAATCCCGTACGAACCTGGTATTCGGCATGACTTTTGAACAGGAGCGTATCCACCACTCCAATCTGATTAACATATCGGTGTCTTTCGAACTCCTGTCGCATTTTTGTTCGCAATTGGGCCACGGGTATGCTGAGCGAGTACATTGTCTGAATCTCCGGAGCCTATGCCAAACCCTATATTAGCCCCAGTTCTTCCACGAACTGCTCCTACATCCACTCAATACACGAGGACGACCAGGAGAGTTTCCAATGCCTCAGCCGCTCGGGGGGACGTACAGAGCGAATCCATTCCCGATAGCTCGTCAGAACTCGACGTTTCGCATCGTTCCAATTGACAGCTACAGATATTGTTAGGACTCGGCCATTGGATCTAGAGAATGGGAAGACTTGCACTGACGCGTCCGCTGCGCAAGATAGGTAGGATTGATCACCATTGTGACGATGTGTGCTGTGGTGACCTTGCCTTGGGTTGTAAAGAGCTTGGGTGAGGTTGCTTCGGGTGGAGCCAAAGCTAAAACCGATCACGTGGAGTCCAAGGCTGAGAGCTTTGGCAGGAGGCGTCGCTCTTGCCCCTCCATGTTTTCTACTTCAACCTGCAAAGCTCAAGCAACATAAACCTCAGAAATCACGATAGCAAGACACGAGATAACCACGCACGCTCCCCATATTCCAGCACCGTCCGCAAAGATGCCCGCCATTCGCCACGCCTCAAAGCGCAAGGCGCCTCCAGCAGGCTTCTCCGATATAGAAGACGACCTTCTAATCTTCAGCAACAAGATGAAAGACGCCGAGAACGCCAGCACAGACAACGTTCCCCGACACCAAGTACACTGGCCTATCTTCCAGATTTCCCATCAGCGCTCACGCTACGTTTACGAACTTTACTACGAGAAAGAAGCCATCTCGAAACAACTATATGAGTGGCTCCTCAAGAATGGCTACGCAGATGCCATGTTGATTGCAAAATGGAAGAAGACTGGGTATGAGAAGGTATGTGCAGTTTTACTTTTCGGTATGGGGAAGATGGGGCTGTGGATGGAGGCTAATGTGGTGATAGTTGTGCTGTTTACGGTGCGTTCAGACAAAAGAGACGAATTTCAACTCGACGTGTATTTGCCGGGTTCCCAAGGCGCAGATGAAGGAGAATCAGAATGTGGAGTGCGTGAGCTGTGGCTGCAGGGGATGTGCGTCGAGCGACTAAGGTAGACGGGCGTGGTGATACGTCAACAGCTTGATGGAGGTTGTCGCATTTCAGCATGGGATTAATGGGCTTGGTATGATACCAGCTCCGGCGTTAGGGGGGATCTGCTCTCTGATACGAAATACAGTATGAGCATACTGCGAGAGTTGGAGTTTCCAAGGTCGGATGAGGACGGAAATAGGATTTCCCAAGAAATGAACTCGAGGGAGGAATGCTGAACTGAGGGGATATCTTGACAAAGGTTCTCAGTCTTTCCTAGACCTATCGAAATAATTTGCTGACCTGTAAAGGATTGTCCAAGATTTACTTCCCCATGAAAAAGATCCCAGAATTTGCGGTTTAAGGATAGGCAGGCCGACTTTAGTCCCTCCCATGACAGGGTAAGCTAGATGTGACAAGGGATTTGTGAGGCGATCTCATCTGACAACAAAATTTTAACTTCGCAAGCTCCATGTATTACTCGAGGAAGTGATCATATGAATCTAATCTATTTTACCTATCTCCAAGCTCCTCAGTGGCATATACTAGGTGTCACATTCCTCTCCCAATTCTTCGCTCGAAAGCATTTTCAATTTCTCTCTCCTACGCATATTTCGTACCAAATTAAATGGTTATCTGATATATGCATGCAGCAACGGGCCTCTCCGTTGATAACCTCTAGACTGGACATTCTCTGAATTCTTACTCATAATTCAGAGAGCCAATTGAGCCTCTGAGCAAACTATGTTGCAGTTCTTGAATATATGTCTTGTATCGCATATCACATTTAATTCACTTCCCAGCCATGGAAAGATAAGCATCTTGTTACATATCGCTTCTCATTCACATTCTGACCTCAATACCCATTGCAGTTCACACTACGAAGAACATTATCAGCATCTGTGAATACAAACCCATCCTCCACAAACACCCGCAAAGAATGCAATTCAATTCCTATCTAATCTTTTTTCTTTCCGTGAAAATGCCAAGATAAAGCAAGTTACAATGGTACTTTTTTTCAAGTATCTCGCTAGCACTTCTGACACGCATACCATAACTTCAAAGGGGGTAACCCCCTCCCCCATCCATCCATAAACCCAACCTCGTGGTGTAGCTGAAAAGTCTTTCCCATGGTCGAATGAGTTCTCTGCTCCCTAGGATCGTACCGCCCCCGCCGCCGTAATAAAAACCTGCCCCATAGGGTTTCCCCACTTCTTAGGTTTTTGCTGTTTTTGGCATTATGATTATTTTTGTGAATGTAAAGGGGCTACCCCTTAGCTCTGGTCTGGTCTTTTTAATTAAGGCTGCCTACCCCCTTTCCAATTTAACCTCGAATTTCTCGCCTGTTCTATGGTAGCATGGAAAGGTTCAAAACAATAGACAAGAAAGTTCAAGTCAAGTAATAGGAGAGGGCCATGATTTGTCTGTAGCATATTCTTATACTCATTTCCTGGATGAATGAACATCCAAGAGCTGAAACGCCCATGCCTTTGCTCAAAATCCGGAGTAAAAGCTTCGCAGGGCAAGTAACTCATGCCTATTGCCCATCCTTCTCCAGACGCGAAAAAACAGCGAACAAAGTGGTATCCCGAACAAAAACATAGACGAATCACGTTCCCTCCCGCGCAATCATTATCTCATCCTTCTTCTCAATCGCTCTCTGCACAAGGTGATCAAAAGCAACCTCCCCTTTATCATTCAACGCCTTGCCCATCTCTCTCGAATCATTAAGAAGCTTACTCGCAATATCGGAGAACGTCTGACTGGTGGCAGCAATTCTTTCTTTGCCCAACGACCCTTCCCCCTTTTCTCGCGCACGATCGAGTAGGTCTTTGAATCCTCCATGAGGTAAGCTAATCGCTGGGGCATTGTGAGGTGCCTTGACCATATTTTGGTCTCTTGTGTACTCTGTCTTGTTGTCCACTCGTCGGTTCAAGTAAATTGTCGAACCATGACCTTGGGCTTTTCGGATGCGTTGAACTTCTTGTTCATATGCTGTATCATAGATGCTGAATTCCGCAGCTGTGGGAGACTCAGCAACCATATTCTCAGCTGAAGATTCAGACTCTCCAGCTCCGATTCCTAAAAAGAGTGGTTCTTCATCCAACGGATCACGCGCATGCCCCTTTTCACCAAACGAATTCTCTCTTAATGCTTCAGAAGAGACGAGAGATTCGGAAGCTTGGCGAGAGTTGTTTTCATTTGTAGAAGTAGCGGATGACTCTGCTCGACTTGTATTCAATCCGAGAGGCGTTCCTGATCCACTGTGGTGATGTGCCCCGACTGCAGCAGGAGCAGACACTGCAGCACCATGATTGTCCGAATCAAAGCCCCTCGAATTATGATCTACCGATTCCGATGGTTCGTCAGGAGGGGATGGATTTGATCGCGCCTCGATCTTGCGAATGCCTTCGTCTAAACTATTGCCAAGTGCATTAGAAAGAGCGTTTGGCGTCTTTGCATGTTTATCAATTAATCGCTGGAACTTTCTCACTGCTTTCATCTGCGCTTAATTAGTCATAGTCAAGTTGATGGAAGATTTTTGCTCTCACCATTGTTAACAAATTGCCCATTTTCCCTGTGATAGCGTGGTTAACCTCAGATTCACTCGGGGGCTCCACTAAATCAGCCGTGTTCTCTTCCGCTGATAGAAGAGGATCTGTCCCGTTTTTGGTGACCCAAGCATGTTCCTGAAAACTGTTAGTCCAGCCAAAACAGCCCAAAGCGCCATGGAGTCCATACACGTATCTCCGCCATCGTAATTCTCTTCTTGGGGTCTTTTTCCAAAAGTCTGCTTATAATATCACAAAATGCTGGGTCGGCTTCGTTCTCCGTATCCACGGGGTCGGATTTGATGGCCTCGTAAAGCTCGAGAACCCCTGAGCGCTCGAAGGGTATTTTGCCGAATCTGAGGCAGTATAAGGACACCCCCATAGACCAAATATCAGCTGCCTTGCCCGAAACATCGCCATGCTTGGTTATGCATAATTCTGGAGGTAAGAAAGCTGGTGATCCCGAGGATTTAGCTGTGAGCATTTCCGATTCTTTCTCAAACATTTCCGATACGCCAAAGTCGACTATCTTGAGTACGTCGTCTTCTGTGAGAAGAAGATTATCTGGTTTGATATCTCGATGTACGACTCCTTGGGCGTGAACTTGCTGTGAATTAGCACGTGAAAGATAACGGCTTTTTGGAGACTTACGGTATTCAATACCAAGAATCAGATCTCGGAACCAACATCTACAACTTTCCATATCATAGGGGTCTGCTTGTTCTCCCAATCCAACCTTCATAACGACACCCTTCTTGCACATCTCCAGTACCATGTACAATGAATCCTCCTCTGGATCATCCAACACTTCAATTAATGAGACTAAATTCGGATGATTGAGTTTCTTCATAATGGCAATTTCTTCCTTAATCAGGTAGAGTGGATTCCCCTTTTCCTCGCCGTCGTGGATATCCGATGCCGAGTGTCGATGTAATGGAGCGTTCAGTCCCCTTCCTGCTGCCAAATGCCCCGGTCTTCTACCACTGTGAGGTCTCCGAAGGATATTCGACTGAGCTCGTTTCCGAAGTCGCGATTTAGAGAACTCTTTGACTGCCTTTAGCGCTTTATCAGCAAGTCCCTCCTAGAACGGGATTCCTGGCTTATGATAATCGCTTACATATTCCCTTCCATATTGATCAACAGCAAGGTGTACAGCGCCAAAGGAGCCTCGGCCGATTTCATCTTTTACAATGTACTGGTTTATGCGATGCTCCCCACGGCCATCATCCTCGTTGTTGGTATACTCCGACTTTGCATTCAAAGTTTCCTTGACTTCTCGGTGCTGGGATGCCTGTCGACGATGATGCCTCATAGGACTCTGGTAGCCTGGGGTGGAGCTGCACAGGCAATTAGATGTAGAGCTCCAAAGCACCAAAAGGTGATTTACACGCACAGGTGCTTAGGCAAGGGAGATTGCGGTCGCCCACCCTCCATTTCGGCTGGGACTTCTAAAGATATGCCTAGGGAAAAGGTTAGTTTGGGTTGTCCGAAGCTACAGGAGAGAGCCAAGTGGCCTATGCCTACCATGTGAAGGTAAGATCCCCACTCCTCCTTCTCCAGATCCTCCGGAAATGTCCCCTGCATGCGCTGCCTTTTGGGGCTCGTTGCCGTCGGGAAAATTCATGGCGGTGATGTTGTAGTCTCGGGCATGCTTGGTTTGTCAAAGAGAAAGTGCTGTGGGATTTTCTCAGTTCATTTGATGTACGAGCAAGGCTGAGAAGCTGAATTAAATGGAGGCAAAGAGAACTGGCGCTCGGGCCAAGTGGGTTGGCACAGAAAGCTTGTCCCTTGCTCTTGCTGCATTGGGGAAGCTGCCAGACGAGCCAGAATTGACGCCTTGCATCTGAGCCTTGTCTGTCGGCCACACTCTCAGGCTCTCTCCTACACCTGATTCTCCCCCACGCCATGACTGTCTACAGCTTCTACATATTCGACCGACATAGTGAGCTCAAGAACCTCCACCCCCAATCAACGAGTACTAACATCAACCCAGCGGAATGCATCTACTCCAGACTATGGGCCCGGCAAGACCGTCCTCTCTCCACGGGCGTTGGTAGCACACCAGCACGACCCGTCTCGGATTCCAGCGCCGCCAATGGAGCAGCACCACCGCCAGACCTTGGACCCGCGAGGGCAAGACCAGCACGATTGAGCGCCCAAGACGACGCAAAGCTGATATTTGGAACGATCTTCTCGCTGCGGAATATGGTGCGGAAACTTGGGGGTCCAGATGATAGGTACAATATGGTCTTGGCTTTAATAGGAGAAACGGGCAGGTTAATTGGAAGTACAGTTTCATTTCTTTCCGGACTGGAGAATACAAGCTTCACTATTACGAGACTCCAACCAACATCAAATTCGTCATGCTCACTGATACCCAAACTCTCAATATGAGGAATGTTTTGCACCAAATATATGTGAACCTTTACGTCGAATTTGGTATGTTCTCACACTGAATGCAATAATGGTTACTGTTGCTAACTAGAAGATCAGTGGTTAAGAATCCGTTATCTCCCGTTGAACATCCAGGCGGAGAGGGAGTTGCCAACGAACTTTTCGAGCTGGCTCTGGACCAATTTGTAAAGGGAGTCCTCTAATAAAAATCGTCACTAAATATATGAGCGAACATTGCACGGCGTTAAGGAAGGAAGAACATTGCGGGTGTCTCGGCGCAAACAAAGGCTTGTAGAGTTTCTATACCAATAAAATGGTATTGCTCGATATCGTACACAACTCATCGTTCCTCCTATGGAACCCAACCAACAGGACCATAGCCTCATTATTCATTGATAAACCCCTTGGCCTTATTATACCCCCAACTCCAGACATCATTACATGGTCATGTCGTCTTATCGCTAGTATCTAGCGCTTTCCCCCAAGCACTTTCAAAGGTGCTGGCCGTTCCCACATCCACAATACTCTCCTGTCCAGTGACACTTCCTTCCAAGGGATTGGTGCTGGCAACAATCTCTGGTTCCTCTGGACCAGCGCTCTCGGCGATCGAACCGTTCTTAGTGTCGTCTTCCATGGGGCTGATTTCTGACTCCCAATTGCTCGAATAAACTACTGCAGCAAACGCTTCTAAGTCTCGGACTTGTTCCATTGCTTGGAGGTATTCATTCGGCACCCCGTTTCCGATTGAATGTGCTTGTCTAGTTAAGATTGCCAAGACAATCGGTAACTTCACTGGCTTAGTATCAACAATTTCCGTAATTCGTGATTCCTCCAAGTCAGGGACCTCGGGGATAGTCGGTGTCTTGAATGCTTGTTCAGAAACCTTCTGGTCTACTAAAGTCGAGAACCCGGCATCCAAAAGAAGTGTTAATACATGGGTAAAGGGCGGCGAGTCGATAAGATCAGAAGTCTCGTCCAGAAGTCGTCGAAGTGGGGCAGTTTTGGTCGTCGCTTCAGGCGGTGAAGTTCCCGCCATACCCGACTCCCTGAGCACGAATTCCTCCTCCTCTTTAGGTGGGAGCAGGTATTCTAGCCATCTTCCTGCCTGTCTTTCTGATTCGGTAGCCCCTTCGACCCGTTTGCGTACTTCAAGAGTCAGTTCTGAGAAGCGCTGCATGGTGATATCATCCCTTGGACTCAAAGTCCCGAAAACTTTCTTCACTGCAGCTTCCACTTTCAGCATAACTTGTTTCCATCCCCGATGTAGCAACCACCAGCTAAAAGTCAAGTATTGCCTGTTTGTCTCAAAATCGTTTCCGTACGCTTGATCAGGATTGTCATCGTCGTTATTTTCAAGACTGATTGTTGATTGTTCCATTCCACCAGTGGCAAGAGACACCACGCTAGATAAATAACTCCGCCTTCCCAACAGATTGAGTTGAATCCGAGTGAGTAGTGTAAGTAAAGCAAGTGTGTATATGAGTGTGAATGATCGAGTGATTGCTGTATCTAGATAAGCATGAGTCGAACCAAGTATTTATATATTCACATACCACTGATCTTTAAATCATTCCATAGCTGGAGTTTGCTTTTCCGCGCCTTTTGGACTTGTTGCCCTCCGTCTTGGGCACCATCTCCAGTCGAAGCCGCAGAAGGAATCCCCATTTGACTTGCATGTATTCCGCTTTCGCTCTGCAAGCTCACCATGCTTCTCCCATCGTCATCCGTCACACTCGGAGGGCCAGAGCCCATTTCTGACGGGTGCGGTAGCTCCCCATTTTTCGCAAGTTTAGCAGCCTTCTGCTGTTGAAGTTCAAATGTAATCCTCTCGGTTTCTAATTCTGCGAGTATATTGTCTGTGGCAGTGGGAAGCAGCGCTAGGACAGTAAAGGTGCAATCCTCTTGGTTTTGTTCGAATCGGCGCCGAAGACTATTCTAGGTCAGTCACTTGAATCTACTGATAGAAAGGGTTGCGCTACTTCTCCCGCGCGATGCGATCACTCCCCATCCGTTCTCGTACATCTGATATTTTCCCCAACACATACTGAGTGACAACATAGCCCGAGCCCACGACTCCAATTCCGACCGCAAGGGGAGTTCTGTTTCGCCGAAGCCATCGTCGGGAGGCGGATAACATGGCTTGTTTGGATATTATGACAGCAATAACATCCCGGTTGTGAATATTGACCCTTTGACAGATGGTATTTACAAAGATGAGGAGCACGCGTTTTCCCGCCCGATCATTTGCCAGCCTCCTCTGTGACCGAGGTCCATGACATGAGCCAGTGCAGCGGCGTGAGCGGTCCGACACCCTGGTTCTTTCAACCTTGGAACTCGGACCAGCCAAGCCACATGGTTAATTACCCCTCTACTCCGACACAACCTTTGCAAAGAAACGACCTACAACAACAAATGCTGGATAACGTACTAGCAATGGAACAGCGTAGGCCGCCAGAGTACATTATTGAAGTGTTCGCGGATCCGTCGTCGGTCAAGGACGTAGTGCGAGGTAGTTATTTTTTGTTTCTCAAAGACGACGACAGATCGCTGACCTCACCACTCTAGGAATCTTACATACAATCTTCTTCCACCGCTTCTTCCCCTCGATCCGTCCGACGACTTGCGATGTACTTGATCTCACTTTACCAGTTGTCGATGATGTAGAGTTGGAGACCTTGATTGATCAGCGCACCGCCATGCTCGTCCGACAGCTTGACACAAGTTCCGATATGGGCGCAAGAAATACCGGAGTACGAGGGCTGATGGCTGTTCAATTTTTCGAAAAAAAGCGAAGAAAGGCATGGTTTACCAAGGCAGAGGAGGAAGTGTGTTGGGAGCAGTGGACTCTGGATGTCACTCTAGCTACACCGCGGACTGAGAGTGGTATGTTTTCTTTGCTTTGCCGGGAAAGCAGATCTGACCACAATGGCCATATAGAAAGGGCTAAAGTACGAAACGCTATGGAGGCTATGCTGTTAAAGGCTGCTATGAAAATCGTCACTACCGTTAATAGAGAAAAGGACCATATACCTCCAATCACTACCAGCGAAGCAAACCCATTTCCTTACCAGATTGTTATTAACCCAAAAGGAGATGGTTGGGGAGCAAGGATGGGGATTTTCTGATTCCAAAAAAGAGAGATCATACTTGATGTACAGACGGAAAGAGGCTTTAAGAGGGCGTTTTGGCGTTTGGGATAGAGGAAGTTGGACACAGATACCCAAGATAAATGGCACTGGAATTTATGATATTGACACTAATAGTGCGTGTTTAACGCTGTTCATTATATTCGCGAGGTCCTTCGTTAATTTCATAAATTATGCATATCCCATGTATGCCCAACTATGTCCTACTAAACCCACCACGAGACCGACCTCTACCACGACCAAATCTTACGCTAGTAGGAACAAACTTGAGGGATGACATCGCCCCGGCCAGGTTATCCATATCCACATCCTTAGAAGTTGGAGGAGTGATATCCTTCTCGGCTGCTGCAGCTGGACCATCCTTTTCCTTGCTGTCGATAGTATCCAATGGTGAATTTCGAGATTTGGCTCTTTCTTCAATTTCTATCTTGTGGTGGGCTGCTGAGCTGCGTCGGCGATGTCTTCCGGAAATGAGCATCGAACTTCGATTCTCAACCCCTGTATTTACTACCCGGAAGTCATAGTCTTTTGGAAAAGCGTGCTTGTCGATTAAATGCATGCGTCTTTTCTCGGCGGTAGAACACTTGCGGTCACAGTCTTCAACAAAACATGCGTACTGGAATAATTAGAAAGAAACTTGATATGAACTGAAAAAGACTTACTGTCTTTTCTCCCCGCTCCTTCCTCACACTTACGAGCGCATCATGATTTTCCTCAATGTGGATGTTCAAAAAGTGCTCTGTTGGAAAATTATGTCTGCATTCCAAGCATCGATTTGAGTGTGCTTTTCTGTAATGGACTTCAAAGCTCTCAAGTGAGGGAAATGAGAGTGTTTCTCGGTGGGGTGGAAGCGAGCATTTCATCTCAATCGTCTGTGGAGTTTCGCCGCTGCTGTCTGGCGATTCAGGATCGAGTTGGATAATTTTCGAAGAAACGGGATGCGAGGATGTGAAATGAGCGACGGGCACTGCGACAGTTTCGGCAACGTTTTCTGATTCCTTTGCGAGAGGCTCAAATTCTCCTCGTGAGCGTTTGTTTGCCATATTTTCTACACCGACGCGGGGGAATTACTCTGATGTGTTTCTTAGCCGTTCTATTCTGAGAACCCGTGCAGTGCCAAATCAAGAAATCGATGCCGTGTATCTGTGGTTGGTATTCCGAGTAAAGCGACGGCGAAAGAGAGGAAAGTCGAAATATTTGCCCTGATGGAGCTTTTAAAAGGTGTGTTTGTTAGAACTTAGCAATAGCAAATAGAGAAGGCTACAGCAAGGCTAGCGTACAGCCGAGCCCCACATAACGACGGGCAGCGCGTGAGTAGGTCCGAGCCAGGCATCGTATAATTTAGTATCGTGGGCTGTACCGCACCGCCATGGATGAATGTCGACCCTCTTGATGCGCAGACACTACCTCTGCATCCGCTCTGATATCGTCCCCAGTGAGGCATCCGTCTGCCTGCTTGGCTTCGTTTCCCATTGCTTGGACTCCACGCTACCCGGATAGTTAGCGTCGAGCCTTGCTTCGCACTGTATTCACTTTTAATTCCACAGAGCAACCAAGCTTGACGCCCACGAACATCATCTATGGATCGCATCTATCACCCACGATTTGCGGAATTCCACGCGCAAATCTAACCGGCGGGTTGACCGTGGGGTCGAAGCAATACTGCGAAACCAGAGTAATACCATATATCATGGCTACCACGATTGCGCAAACCTGGAGGTAGTTATTGTCCCTCCTCGCATGTTCTATGCGCTCTACTGACAATGCTGTAGACATGCGCTCAATACCGAGGAAAAACTAAATTCACTGTTGACGGATAGTGCAGATAAAGCGTTTCCCCGATTTGAGGATGTCGATAATTTGATAGCTCAGTAAGCTCTGCCTGCATGTAAGCCAACTTGGAATTAAATGAACTAACATACTCAGGCTGCGTATAGCTTGCGAAGCAACTATCTTTGGAGACTTCGAATATGCCCATAAGGAGGGAGTGGAGCGGCATCTGTGGGAGGCGCATACCACGATCAACAAGCGATACAAGAAAATGGTCGACCGCTATCGTCAAGGCGAACACAAGAAGCACATTGTAGAGAGACGCAAACTCGAAAAGCGCTATGCCGACTTCCTCAAATTGAGCCAGTTCTTCTACAAGGGATATATCCAGCGCCTAGCATCTCAGTTCAGCGGCATGAGTCAACTACGTAGGATCGCAAATCGCTTATCTTTGGAAACGCTATCCGCCGATGTGCGAGTTAAGGTGTCTTCGGACTTGGAGCGTCTCATTGACATGTCATGCCATGCTACTATCCTTCGCCTGGGAGATCTTTCTCGATATCGCAATACCTTACGAAATAAAGAGCGTAGTTGGGAGGCCGCTCTAGGGTATTATGCACTAGCCAATGAGTTCAATCCTTCCGATGGAAGCGCTCACAACCAGATGGCGGTAATCTCCTTAGCAGATGGGAATCATTTGGATGGTGTCTATCACCTATATCGCTCTCTTGCCATAGAGGAGCCGTACGTTCTTGCCAAACAAAACCTTGGATTGGAGTTCAGTAAGATACCAAAGGCTTGGGAGAAACAACGCTCGAAGTCAAATACCGATAGCCTCACAACTCTTATATGGTGGTTTCTTTTGCTCCATGCACAATTCTATGTCGGTGATGATTTTGCTAGTCATGATGAGCTTGAAAAGGAAGTTCTCTCTAGGCTGGCTTTGCTACTGAAAGAGCAATCATTTGGCGACGTATTCGAGAAATTAATCATCATCAACATGGCAGCGGAATTCTTTGCTGCCCAATTTGTACGAGGTAAGTTGATAGTAAAACTTGTGAGAAAAGCAGTACTGACAGGTATGAGTAGAAGATGCTAGCGAGAAGAACATCCGCAAATTTAATTTTTATCTCCGTTTCAATGTGCGGATGATGGCCATGCTTTTACAGGTGATGGAGCCTGAACTGGAAGACCCTCCTACCGGCGACGATCTTCCAAATGACGAGTCGCCTTCGGATGGATACCAAGAGAGACTCACTACGGTACTAAAGAGAGTCCTTCCAGCTCTGCGGCAATACAGCGTTTGGCTTACCACTCGACTGGAACTTATCGTTGCGAACATTGATCGAGGCATAACGAATTTATACATCAGAGAAATGTGGAAGACATACGCATACATCCTCTCACGAATCATTGTTGTTTTCCCTCCCGAGAATTTAACCGCGGTGCAATATCTGTTAGAAGAGGACGAAAGTACGGTCGGATTCATACCTTTACGTGCTCCTGAATTGCCAAACAATGTCAATCTCTACGTTTGCGGTGCGGAAAATACTCCAAAGCCCAGAGCTGGCCAACCTGGCGTTGATCGCTTCCTACCACTCGTGGAAATGCAATCGCGTGTCCGGGACATAGTGTTATGTGGCCTTGAGCTTGTCAATCACAAAGCAGAGAGATGGTTCCGAGCTCCTCTCGCTCTCGAAAATGCAACTTTTATCTTCGTTGACGAAACAGCACTCCCACCGGCTGTTACTAGCTCGCCCGTTCGGCAGGCCACAAACAAGCCCAGTAAGAACGTTGAATTGAATGAGCCTATTGCCAGAAATCATGCACTGGTCCCAGCAACGAGCGCTGCAAACTTGGATTCCTACAACAGCTTTGAAAATTCTATGAATCGTATGGTTGAAGATCTCGTCGAGACCTCAAATCAAAAATCACCCGCAACGGACGAAACCTCATATGGCATGCATAGTCTCACGGCTAATGATGTTTTTCAGTCCGCTGCGTGGAATGGCTTCCCGTCTCACCATCAAAGTACCTCCCAAATGCTTCCCAGTCTACCGGGAGTTTGGAACACTGCTTTTACACCACAACCTAATGAACTTCAACCAACTAGCCCAAACCGTTCGTATATTCCACGTCAATTATCCCCATTCGAACTCGCAACTCCTCAACAGAAGATTGCGGCGGCCGCCAAGCTCGACAGAATGACTGGCATGTCACCAAGACAGTCGTGGGGAAATTCAGGTTCGCCATTGAATCTATCCCCTCAGGCCGAGGCTATTTCGCCCAAAGAACACCTTCTAAGAACATCTGTGCCTCTCTACATGTCTTCTGGATTTACAGACTCCAGTAGTATATACGGCAACAATACGCCTGCCAGAAATTGGGGCGCAGTAGCAGGTGCAACCAATTTTGAGACCGAAACCATGCTCAAAAGTTCGCTTGTTCCTATCGGTAGCCAGCGCTCCAAGGGCAACTACTCTCAAACCCCGCCTGGTGGCCAAGGTGGTTGAGTTACTCCTACTTGGTCAAGGAAAAAATTACACCGCATGAGTAGATATCATTATCAACGACGTGGAACAGTTTTGGTCGACAAAGTCAGCTCCTAGGCTTTCATTGATCGACTACGGTAGTGACGGTCACGCGCCAACCTCATTGGGAAAGGGACTTTGCGTTAGCTAACGCTAAACTATTCTATGTATTATGGTCGTGGAGGACCATCTCCTGGTCATCTCATCATATGCATCAGAATTTTTAGACGCTCCCGTTGTTGAAACCTTTTCCGAACGCCGTCTAAAAAACCTCGATGGGAAAGAAACAGATCATATTTACTGGCTGGAAGGCTTGTAGCTCTGCTTTGGGAATGGGAACCTAGGAGTTGATGTTAGCTAGTTGTTCTGGCAGGCGGGTAGGCTGTATTCAGAAGAATGAAAAATTGAAGTGATTTTGAGAAGTTTCGAGCTGAGTGACTGTTGAATGTGATCGGTCTTGTAGACCATTCAGTTTTCCATTCCGAATCTCTTTGTGCCAGACCATTTCATGAAATTGAGGCCAAAAGGGGGAGGAATGGTAATGTATGGCAATTCTCCAATTTGGGGGACCTTTATGCGGTGGGAGACACATAGTTGCCAGGTAAGGGGAATTTAAGGGAAAGTAAAGATGGGGTGTATTGGGATATCAAAAAAAAAGTAAGGACTTACGATGGACCCAACTCCTGAATGCTAAGCTTTGCCAACCATTGTCCTTGGTCAACGGACTGTGCCAAAGACTCGCCAGCAACAAGACCAGCAACGAAACCTGCCGCAAAGGCATCACCAGCACCAGTGGTATCGTTGATTTGACTCTTATCAATAGCGTGAACAGGATATTCTGTGACCGAGCCACTGACTGCAACAATCGTTGGGTCGGTGCCCTGAGTGATGATGGCAACTCTCTCCCTCTTGGTGTTAGCCTTTGGCAGACTAGCCAAGTGCTTTGCGATCTCCTTGATGTCCTTGGTCTCAACTCCGTGGCTCTCAGCGTACGCAAGCGCCTCAGTTTCGTTGCCGATAACGTAATCCCAGTATGGGGCAGTGGCATCTAGAGGGTCCTTGAAGAACTGGGAGATGAATGGTGCGGATAGGGAGAAGGCGAAGACTTTGTTGTTCTTGGCAGCTTCTTCGGCAAGTGCCATGATGGCTGGCGGGCAGACGGTAAGATGGTAACCTCCAACGAAGTAGTGGGTAGCTCCCTCGACCAACTTCCATACCTCGGGGCTCTTCAAGTGCTCCAAATCGTAGTGGTTTGCAGCTCCGAGATCGGTTACCATGGAGCGGTTGTGACCGGTGATAACGACACCACAACGTCCAGTTGGTTCCTTCTTATCAACACGGTACTCGACACGGAGGCCGGCTTGCTTGACGGCATCCTGGAGGATGGCAGCGTATTTATCGTCTCCAACACCACCGAGGAATGCAACAGAGTTTGGGGGAAGGATATATTGAGCTCCGCGCGCGGTGTTTTGCGCTCCACCTCCAGCAATGAGCTTTGCCGAGTAGTTGTTTAGCAAGTCTTCGTAGATGGCTTTGTGGTTGTCTGTCTCGGCTAGGATAGCATCGTTGTCCTTGAGGCCATACTTCTTGAGTAGAGCTTCGTCGCCCGAAGCTTGAATGTCTGTAATGTATTAACAATATGCTACAAGATAGTGGTGGAATTGTTTTATGCGGGGTCAGTTGAAACGGAATGCCGCCATTGCATCCCAGCTTTTCAGAAGATGAATTGCGAGAAAATTTCAATCGCCTTCAAGCTCAAACATAGCCCAGGCCTGGGTTTGTTTTGCTTGTTGGTTTATGATATAATCTCGGTCTTTTGAAGCCGAAGCCGCAATGAGGCGATTCAGATCGCAATTGCTGAAGCTGAAAAGCCAAAGAAAACGACAATTTTGAAGGCCAGGAAACATCAAGTTGCCCTTACGTACCAAGTAGAGGGTTCTCCAAGCAAATAAGAGCGTATTCCTTAGTGGCAGACATGGTGAAGATTGATTTCAGTTTGAGGTTTGGATTGAAAGGTAAGAGAAAAGGTTGAGGCGGGGTCGCTTGGTGGGGTTTTAATATTTGGTTCACTCGGGTCCAAGCTCGTACCGAATCCCTGCGTAGTCCACCATGCACGTAAAAGATGTAATCTTTGTAACAGCAAAAGTATCTTCAAGCTTATCTATAGGAGAGAATAAAGTATCAAGTCCCTACAAGGGCTTACAATGTACGTAAAACGCTTCTATACCTTGCGCACAATCACATCTCAAATGATAATATGATTTCGCCAAGTTGTGGGAGATTTCGTACTGTCCCATAAAGCCCACAAGGATGTTCTTGCTTGTGTTAAACACAGAGCATTCGTACTGTCATTCGATTTTTGTGGCGGTGGGGAACGTGAAACATGAAATACTTGGGAAATTGGCTCCTCTCTATTCCAGTACAACTTCTTGATATCATTTCATGCTCATTAGTTTTCCATTCATAATGATCCATAATGACTCTGCGAGCATAGTAGAACCGAACGCCTTAAATCACAAGGAAGAAGTAGACAACCAATGTTCAAAGTATTTCGTTCATCCTCGCTATGCTCTTCACGAGAGTTACATAAAATGCGAAGCCAGCATTCCCGAAGCAAAGAAAACCCAAACCAAGCCCATTTAGTCCTTGACCTTTTGGGTACCACGTAACAGACCAGTTCTCCGGGCAGCAATAAGACCAGCCTTTTGACCTTGTGCGGCGTATCTCGAGATTGTGGATGCTTTACCAATATGTTGATGGTTACCACCCTATTCATTGTCAGTATTTCCGTCGATTCAGCATGGAAAATTATGTTACGTACTCCGTGAGGATGGTCGACGGGGTTCATGGCAACACCACGAGTCTTGGGCCAGGAGTTACGCTTGACAGCGAACTTGTGCTTAGCACGAGATGCCTCTGCAGAAAAAGTTAGCATCTAATATCCCAGTATCCCATCCAAAGAGTCCCAACTTACTCAAGAGAGGTTTGTCGGTTCTTCCGCCTCCAGCAACAATACCGATCATACCACGCGCACTGCTCTTGATGACCTTCTTTGCTCCGGATGGAAGCTTAACACGAGTCTTGCCCTCATCTGGGTTGTGGCCGATGACGGTCACATAGTTGCCAGAGGTACGGCCAAGAGTTCCACGATCGCCAGTCTTCTCCTCCACGTTTGTGACGACAGTTCCTTCTGGGACGGATCCGAGAGGGAGGACGTTGCCGACTGTGAGGGTTGCGTTCTTGCCAGCGTAGATGAATTGTCCGGTGTACATTCCCTCGTTGGCGATGAAGGTCTCGGTGTGAAGCTTGAATCGATATGGGTCGCGGAAAACAACTTTTGCTAGAGGAGCTCCTCGTCCTGGATCGTGGATGATGTCCTTGACGACACCACGAACGTAACCATGTCGCTCAGCGTAGTCGAGGGATCGGAATTGCGCAGGGGCTTTGTTGAGGCGGGTGTTGGCCGTGAAGATCGAGCCGCGGCCCTTTCTCTGATTGCGAATAACACGACCCATCTTCCTTCCTTGACGCTGGTGATGTCAAGAAGTTGTTGTCGTTAAACTTTCTCAAACTTTTTTGGAAGTCTTTCGCGAATCCTCTGTGTGGGATGCTCGCTAGAGTTCCCCACTAATCAAAATCGGGACTAGCGCACATGTGACCAACTGCTAGACGATCAACAGCGCCCTGGAGCTCAACCACGTATCGCGAGAGGAAACGAGACAAGTCACCGTAAGTACCACCAAACCCAGAGGATTCCTCGAGACGGTGCATTCCTTATTTTTCTCTTTCTTCGCATCATCATGGTACGTTGCTGGCTTCTGAGTGTTCGATATTCGTGGGAAAGGTCATGGGGGTGCTTAAGTTGACCATTTTGCTCTCTTGTCTCATTACCAGACAGCAAAACCTCGATTCATTACTATCAGTGCATCTAGCTTTTCATTCATGTTTAATCTAGTAGCGGGATATCTTTGTCGGTATTTGGGACCTGATTTTCATCTCTTATTGCTCTTTGAAGGACTGATACTCGAAATTCCCCCTTTCCCGAAGAGCGCATCAATATGCGCTGCAATTTCTGCGACGTTGGGAATATCAAAAATCTGTGCAAGTTTGCGGATTTTTAGTGTCGCAATCGCGTGTGGAAGCAGGAAGGCTTCAGTGACAAATGCTTCTTTACCGGATTTTGCATTTCAAGTACTATTCTTTACCCCAACAAAATTTTGGAAGCGATTACATCAAAGCTGCTAAGAATGTTGCTTTGCAGTGGCATTCCTTGTATCCTTGTCTTGTTTTACGTACCATGTTCCTTTTCTCGTTGTTTCTATCAAGAGTGCTGTTAGGGCTGGCTGTACTCCCTGCGCGGAGGATTGCGTGCTGAAAGATAGTTTCCGAGCGTTGGAATTATCAAAAGATGCATATCCATATTGGCCGAGTTTTGAGCGGGGAAGGAACAGAAGCAGAGGTAAGCGAGTTGACTCTCATTTGGATTGAGTTGTGTTGGCATACCGGATTTCGCAACTTTCGCTCGGGGACCCAACATCGATGGCCTCACCCACCATGCAAGGATTACTTCTATCCAACCTCGTATCTGTACGATATGTTACTTGCTACAGTCGAAGGAGAATCGCCGCATGTCTTTTCGAGGGCTTGAAATGTTATATGGGTGGCGCTCGATGGTCGTACCAAGGAGATAACGCCCAGGCCTCGACAATATATCTTGGAGTTGTGTCTTTGCAATTGAGGATTGCGGGGTGCATGGAGAGAGTTGGATTGCGATGGGGAGGAAAGCGTTGGAACCGTGCGGAAAAAGCATGCAAAAGCCGCATTAACTGGTCTACAGTTCCCCGCTCTCCCATTTTGACCTTGATTCTCTCTTATAGGTCTTGCACAATGAGGTGTTAACATGGGGGAGATTCGAAAAACGGGAGAGCTCTCCCATTCTCTCCTCAATTCTCTTTTACAGTCTAGCATAATGAAGTATTAAATGGCAGAGAAGGGGTGGGGTTATAACTCAATTAATGCAGTAGAACTAATAATTCAAAATATATTGTGACCCTAACTGAATTATCTGGCTGCTCTACGTGATGCGCGTGACAAAGGTGCCTTCCAAGGTTAGGCTTAGACCAATGAACCCTCTTCGTCGCCGTACTTTAATCGGTAAAAGTAGAGGCGCCCTGACTTCAACTCTCTCCCACCCACGTCCACTACAACCACCAACAACAAGATGTCCGACGACTCTTCCGAACTCTCCTCAGATCTCTCCTCTGTCCCTTCGGAGGATGAGACTGATCTCCAATTAACCAAAAAAGATGGGATCCTCAAGTTCTTTCCCAAAATTCGTGGTCCTGCGCCAAAGGCCAAGGTCGAGACGTCACCTCCACGACCAAAACGCGACCCTTCACCACCGCATGAATATGTCCTCGCAGATAACCCTGACATCGCAGTATGTTCTTGTCTTCTACAGCTCTCCTCCGTCTCGCTTTACGCGTAAAAAACGCGTGGTTGTGTGCTCTGGGCCTTGCTAACGCCAAAGCGCAGTTCATCGTCATGTTCCGTTCGCGCTTCACAGAAGCTTTCCCAAAATCCCTCGCCAACTTCGGCCCTCAAGAGCTCGAACGAGATATAGTAGACACGGTACCCGGAGAACATGCGGAGCAATTTCTATGCGCATTGCTCGGGTTGCTGCTGAATCGCAAGCAGGATGTTAAGTGCGTACCCTTCTGCAGACTTGCGCTATTGCCTACAATATTTTATACTGACCTGGGATACTTCGCAGAGCTGGACACTACAATCGCGCATTGGAGGAGGCTATAACAACCCACAAATCGCAATGGGCGAAGGATTGGGAGAGCAAGAATCCCTTGACGGGCGGCGGCACATTTGCTTCCATGGACCCAACGCAAAGAGTGAGTCGATTTATACATATCTTCGAGAGAATTCATACAACATTGGACAAGTTATTGCTCAAAGTTAGATGGGATTGGAGACTGCGTGACAATTGCCAGCAAATTGCATGTTCTGGCTTTGTTTCGTGAGGGCTTGGCTGGCTGGCAGAGTTGCTGGCAAGCTATTGTTCTCTGGGCGGGCATTCTTCTAAGCCCAAAAGACTTTGGGGCCATTTCATACCTGCCCAAATTTTGGAAGCCTAACTCAGGGAAGCAATGGCTGAAGACTACCACTTAACTGTGGTTGACTTTAAGTTTCAACTGGCTTGAGAGTATGCGCGCCAGAGAAAAACTGCCCCGACATTTTCGAATTGTCCTTTTAAATCAAATCCAAATCTCATCGTGTATCACTGCTAACTGGACCGTAGCTTACTCTTTTGCGGACACTTATTATGTGGTCCTTGTCTTCGTCGGACGCCGTAAAGGGCATCATTCAGACTTCTTACAAGCAAAACCGACATGAAGATGACCTCAACCAACCACTTTCTGTTCAGCCATGGGGCTCAGATGGAGATAGAAGACGTTACTACTTAATCGAGGGCCTTGATGATACACACTTCCGGGTCTATAGAGAGAGCAACCATACTGGAATCAAGCGGACTTGGTGGAGCGTGGCGAGCAATATCGATGAGCTGAAGCTATTAGTAAGTAACCTTGATATTCTCCCCCGCACTCAATTCATCCATTGGTCGTAATAAAAGTTGATTCGTTTATTAAATTTATCTAACTTTTGGAAATAGGCCGAAAAGCTGACCACAGAAGATGGTGGTCAAAAAGCAAGGGTCTTGAGCACCAAGATGATGGCTGCAATTCCAAGATTCGAAGCCACAGAAGAGGTACAAACTGGTAATTCCACCTATTGCTCGCTCAATACTAACATTTTCTTTTAGAAACGCAAGCGTCGCGAGTACAGACAAGCTCGCAAGCAGCAGTTCAAACGCCCGGAGCCCAACTTCTCTTTATATGAAGGCCGCACTCGTGGAAAGCGTATGAAGTATACTTACTCGGATGACGAAGATGAAATCTTCTCCGATGTAACAACAAGCCGGCGATCAGGTCGCAATACTGGAACTCACACTCCCGCCGAAGGTCTAGGTGGCCCCACGATCACCCAAAGCGGTCGTCAAGTGAAATCTCGCCATGGTGGAGCATATGGAGAAAGCATCTTGAGTGGTGCCCATGCAGAAAGCGCTACTCCCGAGCTTGATGGTGTAAACGGCGACTCCGCAGAAGGCGAAGTTCCTGGTGGTCGACCTCGAAGAGCCGCTGCAGCTAGCAACGGCAGAGCACCAAAAGTACGGAAGCACATCGACGGGTATAACGATGTCGATGAAATGACCAGCGAAAGAGATGCTAGCGAGCAAGACTATGGCGATGATGAAGAAGAGGAAGAAAATATCTCTCTAGCGAGCGATGTTGACGATCAAGACGATCTTTCTGATGCCGATGAAGCGAACGTCGAATCCCAAGAGAATGGCCAAAAGAAGAGTCTACTTGTCAAGCTTCCCGTCAAAACGCCGACACCGGAAAAGAAAACCATGATCAGACTTAAAGTGTCGCCATCAAAGGAAAAACTTGGAAGACCTCCAGGAACGGAACTACAGACCAACGGCCAGGATAGCGAGCCAATTTCCCAAGACGAAGTTGCCCCCAAGTCACCCTCCGGACCCAAGCCTCCTTTGTCTCCAAGATCGCCATTGGCATTTCGCGGAAGCCCAGAGAAGCCACTTGCATTTGCACCTTCGATCAATGTTGGATCTAGCGGGTCATAGATCTTAGTTTTCTTGATTTATTCACGAATGCAGACTAGTGAGTAATGTTATAGTAAAGGTTCGGTAGAATGGCGTATTGGGGTTGCTATTTCTACTGCACATTGTCACAAATGTAGCTGGGTCATAGCGGGAGCAAAAATAGCTACATAGAACTTGTTTTATTAGACATCAATACAGATGGCAATTGGTATCTGCTCTGGCATTTACCTTGCATTAATCACATTACAAAACATACTCACTCAGGGTTTTCTCACTATTACCAACGTGACTAATCTTTGTGGCATTTTGATCCTCTTTCAATCGGGGAGACATGTTTGGCCACTGCTAACCCGCTTTTAAATCGCGTTGTACCAGGTCCTCTGTGGAAATAAAATGCCTATCATAGGGATGTTCGCTTCATGCTTAAATTATACTAAAATATTGCAGGTATTGCAATTAATCTAATTAATCCCATACAAGAGAGTTCGGGGCAGAAGGGTGGCCTTGCAAGCCAATTAATAAGGAATTCTACAACCACTATGGTGCAAAGCAAATTATCCATTTCGCTGGCTTTTTGGAAAAAGTTTGATGACTGCAGAGTCAAAGCCATACTCATACTCGAACTCGAGATTCCTTGTACAATAGACATCTAATATACAATCATAACGCCGCCATGCAGTGTTTTTTTCATGCCATTCCCCAGACGCCCACCCAAAGTCCGTATATAGTTGCCGCCCGAATTCAATTTATTCTATTGGTGATAAAACTAATTGATATCAGTAAAAGAGGGCAGCCGATTGTGGTGTAGTATCCAACTACTCACATCTCCCACTTCCGCAGCCAGCGTCTTGTTCCGTGCAAAGCCCATCTTTGGTATTGGCCAATTGTTCGTTCGGTACCACCAGCGACGTACTTTGGTGCCTACGCTTTCGCCGTGCAGTTGGGCGCCCCGGTTCCAGTAGCGCCAGCCGTGAAGCGCGAGGTTCCATACCATGCCTTGGACGAGGGGTGCTAGGATCTAGGGATAGAGGGTCAGCTATTGTATGAGTAGTAGGTAAGGTAAGGTTTGTATTGAAGGGAGGATGTACCTGGTCTTTGACTGTAATCCATGCTACCTTCCACTTCGAATCTGCATGTGCGATGCTGGCTAGATAGCTCTGCTCGAACCGCATGTCCGGCATAGGAAGAAAGCTTCGCCGCCGGGGAATGGGCTTCAACACGCTGTATGGGATGTCCTCCTCGTCGTCTTCGTCGTCAAGTCCATCGATTCCTTCGTCGTCGCAGGTGTAGAGGGAGGATTCGGAGGGGGCGTGGGAGAGTTTGACGGGTTGTTTTTCGGAGGCGGCGGTGGAGGGGTTGATATCGTGGGTCGGTGATGGGTTGCGTTTTATGGAGGTTGCTTGGATGGTGGATGCTATCTCGGTGGGCAGGTCGGAGGACATTTTGGGTTGGTTGTGTGGTGCTTTGGTGGTTGAATGAGGTGAATGCTGGAGCTTGGACTTGGTGTTGATGATGCTTGAGGTGGAAGCTTGCCGAGGTGGAGCAGGGATGCGCAGTCCGTCGACCACTGAAAGAATGAGCAATTATCTACTTTTTTTCACCTTCTTCTTTTAATGATTCATTAATTAGCAATTAATTGAGAATCTTCCACTCTGTTCAAATGGTTTCCCAGAAATCATTTACTGTAGTTCTGAATATCCCTTGGCCAATTTTCTCAGTGATTGGTTCTTTGCACCTAACTTTACTTTCTCTATCATCACTTTTCTTAGATTTGCAAACATCTCGAACGGTCCTACCAAGAAAAGTATGGCTAAATCATATCTTGGCTTGTTTTTCTCCTTATAGTTCCCTATTCTAATGTTCTAATATCACCTAGATATTGGTTCTCCTCTCCCATTCCTGACCTGATCTCTTATATTA
Organism: Hymenotorrendiella dingleyae; assembly: GCA_003988905.1. Taxonomy (NCBI): domain Eukaryota; kingdom Fungi; phylum Ascomycota; class Leotiomycetes; order Helotiales; family Helotiaceae; genus Hymenotorrendiella; species Hymenotorrendiella dingleyae. Next base: position 92,862 of record QYAP01000040.1, read on the forward strand.
AACCAGCTGAGAAAATCATTATATTATAGAAGTAAAATGTACCCAAAGAGGTTTGTTATATAGTGCCGAAACTTTGCTTAATTTCCTAGGGTGGTTTTCCATGATGAAGTGACGAGGAAGATATTATAGACGAGGATTATGGAGGCGAAGAATCAAACATTTAAGAGTAAAGGAGCGGCGACCTTCCTCCTAGCAACGTCTCCCTTTTAGAAACATCATCTGAAAAGAGAGCAAGAAGTAGAACTTGTTCAAATAGTAATAGAAGAGGGGGTGGCTTGTAAAAGTTAGTTCCCTTCCCCTATGAAGGTGTAGGCTACCGAATATGTGTTCTACCGCATTAATTGGTCTACAAGATCCTAACTGTCTGTAGCTTGTTGTATTAAACACTCCGAGAGAATCAAGCCGTTACGGCTCTGGTATTAGAGGCGATAATCGCCAGAATCCATAGTTATATTTCTAGATTAATTCTATTATTATGGAGGATTTGGTGAGTTTACTATAGGAATCAAAACGTAAGGAATACTTAATGTACCAATTGATACGATGTCATCAACAAGACACCCCGTCAGACAAATGTCCGGAAAAGAGGGAGCTAAAGAAGCATGGCGCCGGCAATGGCTTACCAATAGCAACACCAAAGTAGTAACAATAAAGCAAAGCTGTTATGAACGTGTGAATAGTGACAGGTCTCAAGTATCTGCATAGATTCAAAGAAGCACAATATGAAAATCATTATGTCCAATCTTGGTAGGCCATAGTTCTGAACTGCATTTCTCAAATGAGAAAGTGCTTTCTTACATTGCCAGGCCTCGTGATGATACCACATCAACTAGCTTACAAGGCCACCAATCTCTCCCATTTGAAGCTCAATTCTCTTGGAGGCGCTGGCACAATGAGGCTAAAAGAAAAAAACCTGGCAAGAAATAAGGCCTTGTAAACCAATCAAGCCGTATGGCAAAGAGCAATATTGTTCTGACGGGGGTTCCTAGCTGAGCCGATATGTTAGGCGTTCAAATCATACTAAACCGACTTGAAGGAAGTCGGTGAGATGATGTACTTTGAAACCAGGCACGCCAGGATCCAAATCCGCTTCCTGGAAGGGTTGGGAGGACTGGAAGGACTGGAAGGAAGCGAAATATGACTCGTTGCGACGCTAACAATATTTTCCTATTTAGATGGTGAGAATTTTGATTGAGTCACGGTTTCAAACATTAACACCCAAGGAAAGGATCTTACAGTCAAGATGGTACAGCCAAACGAGCGATCTGCTGAGCAACGAATAATGACTGGAATATGACTATGAGGCAGCTTTACCCCTCTTTGCTTGGGACATAACAAGCGAGGATGTTCCTGGGCCTTCCTGGCTACGCTTGACGAGGACTTCCTGGGCCTTTGAGAAACCAAGAAACACAGAAGGGGGTTTTGTTCTAAAAGAAATGCTTATACCAACATCCTTAAACAGACCAAATGCCAACCCATATGACTGACATTGTGCCTGACCTGTTTAGAACTGGCTGTAGCTTTGGGTAGTGTACGTAAAATTCATCTGCAGTCGGCTCCGGCTCCAGTCGGCCAAGCCCTTGCCCCTCCAGATTCACGTGACCCTACATATTATTTCCACCCCATATTTTAGGGTCCGCCCGATGCCCACCACGTCACATCAAAGAAAAAGCCGACAAGAGCACTGCGTTCCCCTCCAAGTCAACCACGTATCGCGAACCGATACTTGTCAATATCTCGGCTTTGGAACGTCTACAACCGCCAAAATGAGTGACGCACAAGCCAACGAGGCTGAGAAGAACATCGAGATCTGGAAGGTGAAGAAGCTCATCAAACGCCTTGAAGCCGCCAGAGGAAATGGAACCTCCATGATTTCGCTGATCATTCGTATGTGCTGTTACCGCTCCAGCATTTTCTGCACACGCGCTAATTAATCCGTCCAGCTCCAAAGGATCAAATTTCACGACAGGCAAAGTTGTTGGCAGAAGAATACGTATGTGCTTTCCGTAGGATCCTTGACCCCATTTTCTGACGTATCATATACAGGGAACCGCATCGAATATTAAATCTCGTGTCAATCGTCAATCGGTTTTATCTGCTATCACCTCTACCCAACAGAGACTCAAGCTTTACAACAAGGTACCTACGAATGGCTTGGTTGTATACTGTGGTGAAATCTTGACTTCCGAGGGCAAGGAAAGAAAGGTCAATATCGATTTCGAGCCCTTTAAACCCATCAATACGTCTCTGTACCTATGCGACAACAAATTTCATACGGAGGCTTTGGCGGAACTTTTGGAGTCGGACCAGAAATTTGGTTTCATCATCATGGATGGTAATGGAGCGCTATTCGGAACCCTCAGTGGAAACACCCGCGATGTTATACACAAATTTTCTGTGGATCTCCCCAAGAAGCACGGCCGTGGTGGACAATCTGCCCTTCGTTTTGCCCGTCTTCGTGAGGAAAAGCGCCACAACTACGTTCGCAAGGTTGCTGAATTGGCTGTACAAAACTTCATCACTGCTGACAAGGTTAATGTCGCTGGGATCATTCTCGCTGGTTCGGCAGACTTTAAGAACGACTTGAACCAGTCAGACTTGTTTGATAACCGTCTCGTGGCAAAGGTTATCAAGGTCGTCGATGTTTCCTATGGTGGAGAGAACGGCTTTAATCAAGCTATCGAGCTGTCGGCTGAGACGTTGAGCAACGTCAAATTTATCCAGGAGAAAAAGCTCATTGGCAAATACTTTGAGGAGATCAGTCAAGATACCGGCCGAGTCTGCTATGGAATTGAAGACACTTTGAAGGCTTTGGAATTGGGAGCGGTCGAAACATTGATCGTTTTTGAAAACCTTGAGATCAATCGATGGACTCTCAAGGACGTCAATGGAACCGTAGTCGTCCTCCATACCACTAAGCAATCAGAGGCTGCCAACCGCGAACAATTCATGGACAAGGAAACTGGCCAGGAAATGGAAGTTGTGAACCAGGAATCTTTCCTCGAATGGATTACCGAGAAATACAAGGACTTCGGAACTACCCTGGAGTTCGTTTCTGACCGTTCCAGCGAAGGTAACCAATTCGTCAAGGGATTCGGTGGAATTGGAGGCCTTCTCCGTTACAAGGTCAACTTTGAGCAGTTGGCTGAAGTTGATGACGATGATGACTACTACGACGATTGACAGTTTGATGCCCTCGCACTGAGCGAGGAGCCAGCTCACGATCTACCGTCAAATCAAAGTCTGTCACCTAGCCCTCGCGCCGTGCAGCAGATTGAAAGGCAACCCGAAGTTGGTGCTGGTAAAGGGCTGAGAGTAGCCGCCCGTCCCAGCCCGCTTCGCTCGGTCATGACGGCTTCTTGAGTTGAGAGTTCCGCTAGCAGAGGTGTGTAACGTGTATCTACCTTTCAAGAATAGCAAGCTAACGTTCTTAACAGTGTGATAACTCGATCCAGTTTAGCTCGCCTTGAGGTGCCATAGGAAGTTAAGGGGATGGAGGTGCGCCCGAGCAGATTGCCTTTTTGTCAGAATCTATACTGTCTTTAAAATTTTGTCAACGGAAAAAATCATTTAGCCAGAGCCACACTCGACAAGTCCAGAACGGGGAACGTATCGGGAGAAATTGAAATAGTAACTGGTCTTTTTACCTATCGCACAAACCGTGAATTATTGAGAATTGTTTCGACGCATTTATTTGATAGTGAACTTGGGCAATGACTTGGACGAGGCTTGTGTGCAGTGTAATAAATTGAATGAATGATTTGAATAGAGGGTTAAATTCAAATTCAATTCAAGCAATGTTTTCAATAACTCGACCTAACCTCAGTTTGGGGTTAGGATCATTTAGATGAACCAACCTAGCCTGGGTTTCTAATTAACCTAACCTAACCTAACCTTTATAGAATTCGAATTAACCTAACCTAATCTAATCTTACTTTTTAATTAACCTAACCTAACCTAATCTCAAATCTGAATAATCCAAACTTAGATTAAATCAGGTTTAGATTATTTAAATTAATGAAATAATTTTAAGCTTAAATTCGTAATTTTTAGCCCGAATTCTTAGTTTTTAATTCAAATTTCTTAAATCTAACTTAATCTAAGCGAATTTTTATTAATTTAACTTAATTTAACCTTAATTTTATTATAATCTAACCTAATATAATCTTAAATTTCATAAATCTAATTTAATTTAATTTTCATAAAATTCGAATTAATTTAACTTAATTTAACCTTACTTTTTAATTAATTTAATTTAACCTAAAATAATTTTTAGATTAAATTAAATTATTGAAAATATTAAATTTAAGTATTTAACCTTTAATTTAAATTTAATCCGATCTTATTTATAAATATCTTAAATTTTTTAAATATATTAAATTTAAAATAGAACGATTAATAAGAATATAAACCGATAATATATCCGATATTCGAATACTTTTAATATAATATCGAAGGGCCTAAAATATAATTATTCTTAGTTTCGATAATAATATAATTATAATTCCGATTTAAAAAAGGATTATAATTCTAGAATATATATTATTAAAAGTATTCGTAAAATAATCTTTATTTTTTTTAAAAAAATATTTAAAAAAATATTTTAGAAAAATATTTTTTAAATATTTTTTTATAAAAAATGATTAGAATATTCAAATAATTTATTATTATATATTAAAGAAAATAAATCTTATATATTTTCTTCTCTTTTCTTTTTAAAATATCTTATATATATATATTCAAAAATTCATCGAAATATTTGAATATATTATATCATATTCAAATTCAATTCAAGTAACCTCAAATTCAAATTCAATTCATCCGATTCATGAATATCTTGAATTAGTTGAATTAATTTTTGTTATTACATTGCTTGTATGTCTTTTCCTGCAACCCACTAGAATTGCCGCTATTTTAGGGAATAAGCAGCTGGCATTCCCACCTCCCTCAAAATTTCAACTGCCCCTCGGGTCTACTACATATGCTGTTGGATACCCAAGGCTAAGGGGGTATTTACAGGCTACTCGACGCTGACTACTTTGCTGGGCCGTTGCCTCTCAGGTTTGCGGGAATACGAGGACTTGTAGCAGCGCCCAAGCGGAGAGTAAAAATTTACGAATCGGGGCTTCGTGATTCGTGAGGAGAGGAAAAATGCTTGTCAAGTTGTCGGAGAATCCACTCCCATCAAAAGAGGATTGCCGACTCGGATATCCCTAGGATGACTAATCAACGGCGCTTTTCTCTTGAACGCCGCTCTAAGTTTTTCCAAGCTGCGCTAACGGAGGTCGCGCTAAGAAACGGACCCACATCCCACCACTTCTTCTGAACTTTTTCGCGATCCCAACTTTTCCTTCTTCATCTTCCACAAACAACCAACAACAACCAGCGCAGCGCTTCTTCCCACCAGGGCTTGCGGATGAGTTGCTTTGGTCTTGTGCAAAGGGTCAGAGGCTGAGGAGGATTGAACGTTTCCGCGCGGACACCAATTCCTCTTTGTTCTTTCGCAATGGCTTCACCGACGATGGCCAACGGCGCTGGCAGTGTTGCTTCTTTCGATGAAGCTATCAAGGCAGGCAAGCCCGTTCCAGGCTACATCATTGGTCTCATTGGGTGTGGTGAGTGACGGTCGCGGCGCCCTCGCATCGAATTCGACTGAACGTCTCCAGGTGACATGGGCAAGATGTATGCGCGGAGGCTCAGCGCTGCTGGATGGAGGTAACGCTTCATTCCCAAGCTGCGCTGGGCGATTGGAACTCTGGTAAGCATCCCCTTTTCTCCTCTTACTTGTCCCGTTACAATGATGACTTGAGTGCATTTGGCTCGAGTATTGTCTTTCGCTGGCTTGACTACCATTCTGGTACCAGGTTGGCGGCTGGCTTTCACTGATGAAAAATCTCAGCTACCTTATTTTATTTTGTCTGAACAGAACAAACATCTTCCCAAGCTGTCTTCAACTCTTTGGAGCAACACAAGCTAACATAATGCTTCTCAGGTCGCCCGCGAGTATCTCACGTCGACTGATTGGTTTCTGTGCACAGTATAAAGGCTTGTGATGTGGAAGAAAAGTACGAGAGCCTGCGAACGGAGTTTGCAAATAATGTAAAGCACCTTGTACATAGCGTAGCGCTGCAACATGTGCTGAGTAGTTTATAGAAAAATGTTGAAATTCTTCGCAATGGTCATCTTGTCTCCCGAATCAGCGACTATATCATCTACGCTGTGGAAGCGGCAGCAATCGACAAAGTAGTCTCCATGTATGGACCGTGTATGAATATGAACTTACGTTGCTGACCCGCATACCACTTGCTGATTGTGTCACAGCTACCAAGTTGTATTCCATCGTGGGTGGCCAGACTTCCTGCAAGGCGCCCGAGATCACGGCTTTTGAGAAGTATCTGCCACGCGACGTGGAAATCGTTTCCTGCCACTCTCTCCATGGTCCAGCCGTTGATCCCGAAGGACAGCCATTGGTAAGGTGCCGTTGCCCTGTTTAGGCCCACAAGCTCATGTCTTCCTCTCCAGGCCATCATCAAGCACAGAGCATCGAACGAGAGTTATGCAAAGGTTAAGCACGTCCTCTCTTGCTTAGGTTCTACTCCCGTCTACCTCTCCGCTGCTCAACATGACCGAATCACTGCGGATACACAAGCTGTCACACATGCTGCCTTCCTTAGCATGGGTAAAGCCTGGCATGCCAATGCACAATTCCCATGGGAGGTAGCTCGCTATATTGGTGGTATTGAGAACGTCAAAATCAACCTCACCCTCCGAATCTACTCCCAGAAATGGCACGTATACGCCGGTCTCGCCATCCTCAACCCATACGCCAAGGAACAGATCCGTGAGTATGCCAGGTCAGTGACAGAACTGTACAATTTGATGTTGAGCGGTAATCGGGAGGAACTCACCAAGAGAATCAAGAAAGCCGGTACCTTTGTCTTTGGCCGTGGATCAGGGGAAGTCCTTCTAAAGGATGAGGTCCTCGATCGTTTCTCACTCGGTAAGAAACCCGAACACCCTCTTCCTAACAACCATCTCTCCCTCCTCGCCATGGTCGATTGCTGGTCCCGCCTCAACATCATCCCCTACGACCACATGATCTGCTCGACCCCCCTTTTCCGTCTCTGGCTCGGTGTCTCTGAGTACCTCTTCCGTACCCCGGGCCTGCTTGATGAATCCCTCCGCGTGGCCATCGAAGATAACTCCTTCCGAAACGAAGACCTCGAATTCACATTTGCGGCCCGCGGCTGGGCTGATTGTGTGACGTTTGGGGATTTTGCACCATGGAAGGATCGTTTTGAGAATACGCAGGCTTTCTTTAAGCCGCGGTTTGCGGAGGCGACGAAGGTGGGGAATGAGATGATGAAGACCATTTTGGAGAATATTAAGAGGAATGAGGCTGAGAAGGCTTGAGAGGGTGTACGTGGAGGTGGAAACGGGGAGGAAGAAGGGTGGGTGTATATGGCGTGGTAGTTTTAAACTGAGGGCGTTATGGGTGGCTTAGAGGTAGATGTTTGTTAGAGATAACTTCCTCACCGAAACGGATATTTGATCAGATTTCGCCCGCACCCTGTCCCTTCTGTTTTTCCTATCTTCTCGTTCACTTAAGTCACTTTGCTCGAAGCCTTGGCCCCTTCTCCCAGCCTCAACTCTACCCGAAACTCTGCAAGTGCAAAAAGCAAAAGTGGCTCAAGCGATATCACTGGATCTTATGCAAAAAGTACACTCTATCCTATCCAGCCTCTGAGCGATCAATTCTTCATCGGGAGAAAGTCGGTATTAAAAGCACAGGGAAACCAAGGTTAGAAATCATCAAATTGCGGATGGCAGATGCACTTTGCCATCTGATTTCGTTCCCCATGGTGCTTTGAAATTCTTAATGTCAAGTACTTTATTTGTTCATCTTCTCCTTTTGCAGAAGCGTAATCCACAGACCTTATTCGAGGGGGAATTCACTATTCTAAAAATAGTTGAACGCTTTGATTCCAATCTTTTGGTACAATCGTACGAGAATACGTTGATTCGGCATACGAATAAGGATATATTGTCTGGTATCCTCACTGCAGAGAAAGAGATAAGATGATTAAATAAACCCTGGCGGTTGAAAGATCTGTTGCAAGAGGCATGGAACCTCCGAGTCAAAACGATCCCAAGGGCCAGCTGATGGCTTCGCAGACTATTCCGACGAGGACCCTTTTGCCAACCTGCTTGGCTCGTTAGTAACTCCTAATAAAGAGAGGTTATCGTGTGTGTTGGGGTCCCAAACCGCGAAAACAGAGCGTCTGGGTTTACTGAGATAAATCCTCGAGCATGTCGGAGAGCTTAAAAGTAGGCATTCTGTTGCTGTCGAAAGTAAAACTACTACCGAAAGTTTTCCTATCTATCCATGTTCGGGTTATTAGTATATGTCTTCTGCTTCTGCTTCAGTCTCGGAATTTGTTGGACTAGGGCGGTAGGTTTTCTTGTGGTTATTGGGGTTCTCTTACGCTGATACTGTGCTGGCCACGGGTCGTCTTGTACTGGTCCACCCAGAGCCCGACATTCAGTACAATATAACAAGTTTTCCAAATCGGATTTTCTTTTTCTGCCGAATATACCTGATTCTTGACTCATTTATAGTTGAGAGTTTCTGGTTTTTTGGTTGAGAAACCGTAAGGAAGTGAGGAGGTTGGATGTTGGGATTTGTGCGACTACACTCGTATCGTTCTCGCCCTTCTCGATTTTGAGCTCTCCAATTTCCTTCATGATCCTTATCCTCTAACTCTTTCACATGGACTTATGTAGCCGATTACGAAACGTGAGTATTAAATGCGATGAGACACGACGCAGAGATCATAGATATATACATCAGGGGATTTACGAGCAAACCGTCCAGTTCCAGTACTCGTACACATAAACCGCGAGTCTCGCACCGAGGCTCTACGTTATGCTCACAGTACGCTTTGGAAAAGGAACAAAGCGACATGGAAAGATACATTGACCGAGCTTTTGAAAACTGAGGGAATGGATATGTGAATCTACCTAATCCTGACAAAAAACCCCTTTTTGCTACCGAGAATGAACGTACTGCCGAAAATAGTCTGTTCCTTTCTCGTGTTAATTTTTTGATATTGAGGCGCCTCAACCTTTTTTTTTGACAGCTTCCTCGCTCTGCTTGGGATACTCCCCCTTGTATGCAATCTTTGCTTGCTTGTAAGATAATATTTTCTCCTTGTGCCAAGAGTCGTCAAACGTCGTCGTTTGAATCCAATCTAGCGTGCACCTGAGCGTTTATCTTCACCTGGATGTCAGAAAATCTATACATGAGTTAGCTAAACCCTTGTAAGATTTAGGAAATATTCTGCTTGAAAATTGTGATTCGAGTATATGAAATGGGTGATAGGTGTTACGTGCTGTGAATGGTGCGAAGCCTGAAATCTTGAATAAAAAATCTACAGTACTTGCTATGTTTTCCGATGAAACCCAAACCTCATTCCGCGACCAGCTTTCAAAATTAGAACCGGAAGTTTTATTCCTCTGTATTAATTTCGAAGTTTACTTATCCATATGCTTAGCATTAATAGAAAGTAAGAAGAAGTAGCTATATTTATTTATTTATTTAATCTATTTTACGGTAAACGAAATAAACCGTTAAAACGGGTTCTTAAAATTCTAATATAAGTAAATACCGCTAAGGGAGTTAGTTTTAATCCTAGGCGTTAATTTAGTTTATAAATTAGGAGATAAGCGCCGTTTTATCGTAATTAATGTTTTTAAAGACCCCTCCTAACCTCTAGATTAGATTGGGAGGAATCTATTTCTTTTAACTAACTTAAGAATTCTATTCCTCCTACCTTAATTAGCCTCTCATTTCTATTCCTCTTCTCTTAACCTACTTACCAAGATTTTGATTTATCCTAACCTCTCCCTATTTCCTATTTCTATTCCTTTTATCTCTCTCCGTTTAAGAGTTCTATTCCTTCTCGCCTAATCTATATAGCCTTTCTTAATTATTAATTAATTTCTGGTTAAAAAGGGGGCCGATATTTCTATTTTAGCCTATTAAAAACGAAACTTTATTTCTCTTCACTTAACCCGCTTACTATTTCTATTCCTTCTTGCCTAGTTAATCTAGGAATTCTATTCCTTTTATTTTAATTAACCCCTTTTTTTTATTCCTTCTCGCTTAGTTTATTTAGGAAATATTATAATCCTACTTTAATCTCTTAGTATTTTAAGCAAAAAAAGGCGGATAAAAACATTAATTATAATAGTTTCCATTAAAAAGATTAGTCTCTTATAAGAATAATCTTATAAGAAGGGTTATAATTATAAATAATAAATTTAAAAAGAATTTAAAATATTAAAGAAAGATATTAATAATCCCGGACGATTAAAGATACCATTTGGACACTACGACTTTTAGACTTTTTCGACTTTTCGACTTTTCGACTTTTTCGATTTTTTTTATTTAAATATTTAATTATTTTAAATATTTAATTATTTTAAATATTTATTTATTAGAGTTTTAGAACTTTTTAGACTTTTTAGACTTTCGATCCGTAAATTCTCTGATTAATGCTCATTCCAGAACTGCAATCCTTTTTTAATTTAGAGTTATAGTTATTATCGTCGATAATTCTCTGAATAGTTGCACTTTTCGGCTGCACGTGCAGGGCGCTCGGACGTCCGGCGCGACTCGGAACTGCTTATGCGCCACCAACACTAACCCTACAGAAATATAACCTGCAGATTCGGCCGATTCGGGCAAATAACATACTATGTCGAACTTCAAATAATTATTATATGGCGCATGTAAGAATCAGGTCAAGTTCAGCAGTTAAATTAAGGTTTCGGCGGCGGCGACCTAACAGCGGGTGGCGCTCGCTAATGCAGTGTCGGGCATGGAAGCGAGGCGCCGACGTCATGTGCCAGGCCCCCCTCGATAATTCCTTCGATAACTTCTTACTCGATCACCCTTTAATCTTAAGTAAATCTGAAAACAAGAAAAGGAGGAAAAGTCGAAAAAGTCCAAAAGTCTGAAATGTCCAAAAGTATGAAATGTCTAAAAGTCATAAAATAAAGAAATTCAAATAATTCGAAATATAAATTTCTATTTTTTTATTTATTTATTTATTTTCTACATTTTATATTTTTTATATTAATAATTTAACCTTAAAAAAAGTCTGGAGAGTCAAAAAATCATAAAAATAAATATAAATTTATTAAATAATTTAAATAAAAAAATAAAAAAAATCGAAAAAATCAAAAAAATTAAAAAGTCGAAAAGTCGGAAAAGTCGGAAAGTCGTAGTGTCTAAGTGGTAGCTTTGGTCTTCCGTTATAATCGTTAAAAAAGATTAATTTATATTCTAAGCCTCTAATAATTAATCCCCTTTTTAAAATTAAATAAAAGATTACCCTAATAATACCTTTTAATAAAAAAGGTAAATATTATACCTTTTTCTAAATTAAAAGATAAATATCATAAAAAAAAAGGGGTTATTTTAATAATATTAAGGTATTTTTAAATATTCGCTTAATAATTAATTAAATAATAGAATTTCATTTCTAATAGTTTATTATATTCTAATATTTATAATTATACTCTTTTCGCGAATTAATAATTCTCTTTTAAAGTATTTAGGAATAAGAATATAAGAAAAAAATATAAAATAATTAATATAATATAATATAATATATCCTATATTATATTAAACTTCAAATTAATATAATTTAGGAAATAATCTATTTATAAGATTAAAGTATTATTAAAGAGCTATTAAATAATAAAAGAGAAAAGTAAATAAAGGATTTTATATTATAATTATAATAATTGATTTAATTTTTAAATTATATTTTTAAATAGTTTTATATTTTTATAATAAATTATTTTTATAATAAATTAATTATTTTAATCGATTAATATATTCGATTTATAAGAATTATATTAAAATACTCTAATATTATCCGAAAATAAAAAGATAAATATTATATTTTTTTAAGATTAAAAAAATAAATATTTTCAAATATAATATTGAGGTATTATTAGGGTATTAATACCTTTTACTTAATTTTATTCTTTTTTTCTATTAAAAAACTCGAATAAATAATAAGAATAATATAAATAAAAGAAAAGTTAAAGAATAGTTTTTAAGAGATAATAAATCTTATTTTTATATAAAATAAATATTTTTAAAGAAATAGATTATTTTTAGAATATTTTAAAAGAATTTATATTTAAATTCTTTAAAAAATTTCTTAAGGTTTTTATTAATAATCTTATAAAGCTTAGAGGCCTTTTTAATTACAAATAAATAAAAAATTATATAAAATTAGAATTTTCTTTTCTTATAATTATATATAAAATAGGTATTATTATAATTAAACCTTTTATAATAATCTATAAAATCTTTATATTTAAAATATATAACGATTAATCTAAATAAGATTAATTTATATAAATATAAAATTAAAGATTTCGGAATCTAATTAAAGATTCTTAAAATAATATAATTTTCTAAGAAGATTATTTATTATAAATTCTAAGCTCTTTATATATTCGTTTCCTTAATTTAGCGGTTAATTATAATAATATATATTAATGTTTTTATCCGCCCCTCTTTACATGAAATACTAAAAAATTAAAACGAGATTATAATATTTCCTAAATAAATTAAACAAAAAAAAATAAAAAAGAAGAATTAATTAAAATAAAAGAAATAAAATTCCTAAACTAATTAAACGAAAAGGAATAGAAATAATAAATAAACCAAACGAGAAAGAATAGAATTTCACTTCTAATAAATTAAGACGGAAATATTAGCCCCCCTTTTAACCGGAAATTAATTAATAATCGGAAGAGATTATATAAATTAAATAAAAAGGAATAGAATTCTTAAATGAAAAGAAATAAAAGAAATAGAAATAAGAAACGAGAAGAGATTAAAATAAATTAAAACCTTAATAAATAAATTAGAAGAGAAGGAATAAAAATAAGAGATTAATTAAAATAAAAGAAATAGAATTCTTAGATTAATTAAAAGGAATAAATTCCTCTTAATCTAGCCTAGAAGTTAAGAGGAGTCTTCAAAAACATTTTATTATATATAAGCGAATAAGCAAATCTATATCTTTTAGTATTAATATTAATTATTTTATTTATAAATTTATTCCTTCTAATTCTAATATAATTAAGGTATTATTATATCCTAATCTTATTATTAAACTATTATATGATTTAATTAAATTTATTAAATATTTCTTATAAAATACTTATAAAACGGAAGAGAAGTTAAAGAATTATTTCGAGATTATTAAGATAGATTTAAACCCTAATTATATTATATTAGAAGGGTAAGTTTATTACTATTTTAAGATCGTATAAAGCTACTATAATTTTAGCATCGAAAATTTCGAAGGATTTCCCGAATAAAAGAGATTTAATATTAAATACTTTCCTAATAATAATTATATAGATCCTTCCTCTAATAAAACCGTTATCTAATCTAAAGCCATCAATATAGATTACTATATCCGAGTTCGGGATTATATCTAGAAAATTAAGAAAAGTTTCCTTATACTCCTTCTTTCCTAACCTAGAGCTAGGGTTTCCGATTCTAGTAAAAGCTTCTTCTTTATTAAATCCGTAGTCCCATAGGGGATCTTAGATCGGATCAATAAATTCGAAGTCGAGGAGGGGATTGTGTATCCGGAAATGTAATCTTGTTTTGGCTAGCTTCCATTTATCGGCAGGGAGAGAAGTGGCTATGTGGTGAGTACAAGTTTGTGTTTCCTTGGGGAATATTCTTGGGTTTATTGTTTTGACGGTAGCTCGGTTTTCGACGACAACTTCATGCCTATGGAATGCCTTGGTAGAAAGGTTGCATAAAGGGGGGGTTTATGAAGTCTGAGAGTTTGAAGTACCTAGAGGAACTTTGGCTCTAGTGTGTTGAAATATCCTGGGTCTAGACACTGCGGAAGGAAGTGCACAGGGCACGCCATTTTGTCAAATCGCGTGAAGGTTTCTGGGGTTAGCTTTTTGGTTGTGGGGAATGCCATTTATACAGGCCATTGGGGGCGACAGTTACTTGACACTGTGCAATTGAAGGACCACCTGGGCAGAGGCCGAGGTACTGTACAATCGGGCAGAGTTGTACTTTTCTATGGAAACAGCTTTCGCGTTCTTGGTGCAAGAATTGTGATATCACTCATCCTCTTTCTAATCTCTTTCTTTCTCAAATTCCGCAGTTCAATTTCATCCAAATATAAATAACCACTTTTGACCACACACTCTGGTGTGCATAAAACAAAAACAAGAAAAGCGAGCGGATAAATGGGATTGCTTACTGATTGGCCTTGCAGGCATTATGTGTACTGTGCTTGTCAATTCTTTCAGTTTGGGGAGAAAGGGTTGAATATGAGGGGGGAAGAAACTGGCAGGGGTGTGATGGGGTCGGTTAAATAGGGGGTTGAGATTTTCGGCAGCACTTCTCAATGTGACAATGAATAATACCACACCAGTCCAGAATAATTTAATTCCTTGCCATAGCAATTCAAACATCGATACAGCATTACTACTGGCACTCGAAGATGCAAAGGGGGGGTTATTTTTTCCAAGATACCGTATTAATTGGTGTATAAGCCCACCCCTTTACCCCCAATTTACGGCTACCTATACTAGACTATCGTAGAGAATTCAAGCTAGAACGGGAGAAGTGTATTTATGGTCTATTAGCTCTCTTTTTCTAACCTTTGTTCTCTGTTATAGTTGAAATATAACAAGATTTACACTGGGATATCATGGGCTTATAACCCAATTAATACGGTAAGTGTTTGTTGAGCACTGGCAGAATACCCCGATAATTGTTTTTTCTCCTTGCTGTGGAAGTCTGAATTAAGGGAACTTTGGATATATAGCTAAGTGGGAAAAAAGGATTATGGTGATGTGCTGTGGTTTTGGAAGAGAAAGCAAAGGGAAGTCAATCTCAGATTATGAGTATTCAGTACTCTATCGAATTATTAGACTATCTTGTAATTCTCTTCTTAAGGAAACGAGAGCTTTGAGTAGGCCTTGGATAAGGCATTAAGGATTAAGGACTTTTGTCTATTAGAGATTACGCTCCGTATTAGTTAATTACTATCTAAGGAAAGTTCTATAAGTTCTTAGTAGAGAGTAGGGATACTAATTATAACGTATTGGAATTTATACGAAATAAGCTTTAAGTTACGATTAAAATATACCGTAAAGGATCTTCTTTAATATTCTAGGCAGAATATGATAAAGGAATAAAAGGGTATCGAAATCCTAAGGGGATTAAGAAATTTGAGCTAATTTTATAATTATAGAATAACTCCACCTCTTTTAGCCTATTTTATATGCGTAGTGTAATTATTCTATATATATTCTTAGATTTCGCTTTTCTTTTCTTTTATATTTTTATTTAAATCCTTAATTTAAGCCTTTATTTTTTATACTTTTATTATATTATATTTATGGCTTCTTTATTTATAAATCTCTTTATTCATAATTTCTTTATTTATAAATTTCTTTATTTATAATCTTTTTATTTACTTGTATTCTTCGAATATTTATTTTTTTTAAAAAAAATTTTATAGAAATTTTCTTATAATACCTTTTAATAAGAATAATAAATATATTATATATATTAATTTAACCTTTATAAATATAAAAATAATATATATTCGATATTATAATATATGCCGTGAATATAGCGAATTATTTATAATATTATCGCTAATTTAATTTCGTTTTAAATCTCGAAATTATTATAATAATTATTCTTATTTTCCTTTTCGCGATAATCGCTCTTAAATTCGCTTATATTCTCCCCGTAATAGGGGCTATTAATAAGAATACTTAAGGGCTTATATGTAACGATGCGGGTTTCCTGGCTCAGGAAGTCGGGTCAACGTCGGGTTCGGTAGGCTATAATGGTCAAGAAGTAAAACAAGAGTCGGGTTCGT